>KL647302.1:1163277-1178841 GCA_000727475.1 Sarcocystis neurona | reverse complement strand
TACTATATATATATATATATATATATATATATATACGTACGTGCTCGCACAGAGCAGGCCGACTTCCCTTTGTGTATGTGCGTACCGGACTCTACACGCCGCGCTTCAGCCGTAGTCAAGCGTAGGTCTTCGTGTCGCTTCTGCTCTGCGCGTGTGGGGATGTCGCATGACTCGTCTGCCCATGTGTCAAGTCACCGCCCCTCTGCGTATCTTTGCCGCGCCTGGTCGACGCTCTGCATCCACACGTTACACTACACACGTCCCTTCGTTTAATTGTGTCTCGCCCACATATCGGGGAGAGAGAGAGAAACGCAGTGGTATGTATATATATATACATATATAAATATGTATATGTGTGCTTACGGGCGGGCTTACCTTTCTCTGAGCAGGCGGACCTTGTGTTTTGAGAAGCAGACATTAATAGAGGCGTACGTTTCTTCTCTCTTGTCTGCATTGTAATAAGGCGGTACTGCAGTGGCTCTCCAGCGCGTGAAGGGTATGCAAGTGTCTTTGCTTGCGGACCGGAAAGATGATGGCTGCTACATGAGATATCGTTTATCTGTATGATGGTGCATGCGAGCGAATCATACAAAAATCGAGAGTCTGGATTACTGGACACAGAGAGGACCGTTCTCTTCTTCCGCTCTGTGTCTGCGCCTCTCTGCGTGCCTTTCTGAGTGAATCCTGAACCCGGTCAGCGCATGCGTGGGGCGTACGCACGGCGCATATTTGTGCCAGTGTACACACACGTATGTGCGGCGTGACTGACGGGAAAGGTGGACACGTTTGTTCACGTCTTCGTGTGTGGAGGCGTTCGGGAGTGCGTAGGATGATGAGAGGGAACAGAGCGGTGGACGGGAGGGGGGGGGGCGGCGGAGCGCAGCTGTGTGTAGTATGAGTTGCCGTGTCAGGGAAAAAAGTTGGCGGTCAGATTAGGAAATGGTGTAGCGCTGACGTGCATGCGTGCGTGGCCGCCGAGAGAGACACGTGTACATAGAGAGGAAGGTATAGAAGAGGCACCGGTGGTTACGGCGGCAGTGCCTGTCCTTCTACGTTCTTGTCCGTGGTGGACCGATGATTTTTTACTGTGCTACAGAGTATTACACCTGTAGATGGAAACAGCCGTTAGCGCACGATGTCACCGCGAGCCTGTTCCTGGACATCTTTCTAGTTGCGCGACTTCTTACCTCACCTAGTATATAACTACATATATATATATGTATATATATATATATGTAAGGTCCACATGTGAAGTACGTGGTACAAGTTTTCATGCATACGTATACCGACTACGTGTTCGGGAAAGTAAGTGCGAAAATAAGTGCAAAAGTGTGTTTCTTCTTGCTTCGTGTGACGTTGTGTGCTTGCAGAGGAAAAGGTGAACTGCAGCGACCTCTTCGTCCCCGACTATCCCTGTTGTCGCTGTGTACACTATTTCAACTTTTCTACGGCTACAGTTATCTCGCGTTCACCCGTGAAGCTGTCTGCATAGCTTTTAAAGCCAGCACGTTTCTTGAAGAAGTCAGATGTCTCAGACGGCGACGCACAGGGAGTGGGGAAATAAATTGCTACTTCACAGTAAACGGACACGGACAGGAGTGCTAGACGAGAAGATGGCGGCACAAGTCTTTCTGTGCGTACATCTGATACATGTGTACATGTAGTTCTGTTTGTAGGTATATATGTGTGTATATATATATATACATATATTTGCACATGTACCTATGAAGAGGCAAATCACTGCGCACACTGACGTGTGTTGATACTGTAAACGGCTGGATCTTCTTATGGATTGTTAGAGAAGAGGCAGAGGTGCACGTCCTCCTACATGCGTCTATGTATGTGGAACACCTACGCGTACGCTGTGAATGTAAATACTTTTACTCGGCGTAAAGGACTATTCTTCTATACGGTGACTTTCATGTCGTAGCATATATATATATATGTATATATATATGTCAGTATGTATGAGTAGAGGTGCACCTTCACAGTCCACGTCTAGGGAGGACTGCAGATTCCATATTAGGAAACCGATTTGAGCAGCGCAGCGAGATGAGAAAGGTTCTGCACTGAGATACGAGTCCACAACAACGCGTATAAGCGACAAACAACGGAGTGTAGAATTAGTAGCGATATGGTGGGGTGCGCTGGCAGTAGGTGGTGGTACGTGTCGTTGCTGTTGTACCGTCCAGTTGCTGCATGTGTAGCTCCGTAGCGCTAGACACGCAGAGAGGAGCAGCTGCGGTGTTCGGTCTACGTACGTCTCGGTAAATAACTTCTGTAGAAGCAGCTGACAATTCTTTTGAAGACCACTAAGAGTTGCGGTTGTCACTCATTTCCTTACTTGTAGTGTCACCAACGGCGCGAGCTGCTGATAGCAGTACAATCTATATATGTAGCAGCTGTGTGCGATAGGTATCTGTGTGATGCAGACCCGTGAGCCACTCGCCTCCGCAGTCGTGGACCGCCAAGGTTTCTTGCCTCTAGCGCCATCGCGTGCAACAAAGGAAAGTATTTCCACTCCTCCCCCAGACAGTCCTTTCTTACGTTACACTTCTTCAACGCGTCTCTCCGGTGATACTGGCAATTTTGCGCAAAACGGGTGTGTTCAGAAATTTCACCTTCCGAATGCGAAGTTCTCGCTCGTCGGGAGACATTTGACATCTGACATTCAATCATATATGTACCAGAGCGCTTTGCATCCTTTGCTTTGTTCCGCGTGAGAGGCTGGGAGCCGTGCGGCTGTCAGTGTGGAAGGAGGAAGAAGATTGTGTCATCGGATTTTCTCTTCATGCACGCGTGAGTGCACCCTGCTGAAGGAATCTCTTTCATCTGTAACCGTGACTCAGCAGATATCCACAAGACGGTCCGAGTGGTAGGATCACCTGTGTGTGGATGCGTATTTGTGAATGTCTTTTGGAGCTGTGGAGTAGTGGCGCAAGTTGGATGTGGCAATGAAGGGTATGCCCGCGAAGCGCCCGGTACGTGTCAGTGCGAGTCGCAAGCGCTTGTCTGGGTAACAATTGCATAAGGCTGTTTCACAAGGTGTACAACGGATAAAATGTATGTATGGGGGACAGACACGTATACGTTCATATACGTACGTGTGTGCACTTGTACCACCTGAGAGGAGTACCGGTATATACGCGCATTAGTGTGTGTACACTTGTACTCAAGTGGGCGATTTTGGAGATGTGGTGAAAACAGCGAAGTACAGCTCTGCGGCTGTAGAGAGGTGCCTACGATTGTATATACAGCATGCGAAGGCATGCATCGAGAGATACTCTGAGAGGAAGATGAGTCTTCCAAAGCAGTGCTTTTCGTGCATATAAAGCTGCACGAGTTTCTTTGGCAGTGGTGTAATTAAAAATAAGTCAAACTTTCCCGTAGCAAGGACGTTGCTTGCTTCTTAAAGGCGACGTCTGGTCAAGATGCTAAAAATCAACGTGGATGTTGTCCAGAATTGCACGATTGCCGCGGTGCAGCACTTTCGTGCAAGAAAAACGGTGCAACACTTCCAGAGCGAGTAAGCACTGATGTGCTGTACAAGGTTTCGCGTCTGTTCTGCCATTCTTATCATAAAAGGACGGTACCACGCGTGCCGAACCCTACACAGTTTACGGCGTGATGCGGAGTGGTTTCTTTTGTCACTTCACTCAAAAGCTCAGTGCCGAGTGGCATCTAAATTCACAGTGGTCCGCGATGTGTACATACTGACGGGAAAAAAGGATGTCAGCTCTCACTTCGAAAGAAGACGAGTAGTCGTTTGTAACTCCAAAGGAAGCCGTCGCACGGACACAAGTCGCAGCAAATGTCAAATAGTGCGTGGCTAGCACGCAACATGCAAAAAACAGAACAAAAATTCTACTTTTTGTAGCCACCGTGACAAGCGTTATATGTGGGAGCCGAACTCCGGATCCACGATGAAGCCCTGTACCGTGGGATCTGATTGCCCTGTCAGTTCTGCTCCGATGTCGTGTATAGGATTGCTGCGCAGTCCCCCTTTGCTAAAGGTGTCTGGCACGAACGTCGCTTTCAGTCGGGCTGAACGCACTAGGAGAAAGTAGCCGAAGTAAAGCAGCACGCTTGTGAGTGTGGCGGCGGAGAGGACGTTGTACATCGCGAAGGCGGCGAAGATGGTGGCAAGCATATAGCAGAAAAGACCGAGAGTAAACAGAACTACTGAGTGTGAATACATGGTCTGCATCAGCTCGATCACCTGCGACGGGTAAGCTCACAAGGCACAGAGAAACGAAAAGTTGACGGCAGCGCATAGGGTAATGTGGGAGGCCTTTCTGCCTACGCACCGGCTTTTTGGTAATTTTTTATGACACGTGTAGCTACATGGCTACGCACAGATGCCCTGTCGTACACATACGTCCGTACGCATCTACTTAGCTACGTGTACAAGTGACTGACACCTTTTTGTGGAGAACAAATGAGAAATGGCAGAAGTGGATCACTTAGCAGTATCTGCAGATACCAGCAACGTCTCCTGGCCGGTACTGAACATACCGTCACTCTGTGGATGTTCCCTAGTCATATTTCAGCACTGGCCGTCCAGCGTAATCACTTTTTGTACGTGCCTTCGGAGATACTCCGCAATGCCACAACTTATCTCTTGTATGACAGTAGGTGCACCACTTACAGGGCGGAGCTTGTTGCCGATAAGTAAGTGCAGCTACCAACCAGAAGCCTCCAGCTACCATATGCAAGTGTGCTTCGACAAGTATTGCCACCCCGACTGGCACTGCTTTTCCATTACCCGCGTTGCTTTACCTACCACTCTGTAGGACTCGTCTCCTCGTCCAGTGAGAGCCCTGCCGGGCCCCCAAAGACAACAGACGACGCTGATTGTCAGAAGCACAAGGTTGAAACCCATTGCTCCTCCAGAAGACAAAATGAAAAGCAGATTTGAGCCCTTTTCCTCCCTGGCCTTTTCCGTATTGAGCAAGACAACGCTTGACGCAAAACCTCCAAGGAAGGCTGCCAGTACACCAAACTTTTTAAACACTTCCATCCAGTAACGCAACTCCATCTGGCGGATCTCGAGCGTCTTGTGCGCTAGCCCCGCCACCACCTGCGCCTTGTTCGCCTTCAGCATGGTGCTCGGTACGATAACTAATGTACTCCTTGACAATGACTCAACAGAAATACCTCAAGAATGCCTACGAGAACACCTATTTTGTCGTGGGCGTTTTGACCCGGTGTCGGCAGCGCGGTCCTTCCACACCCACGTATCAAAGAAGTTTCGATAAAGGCAAGATCTATGGAGTCCCGGTAGTGTTACAAATGCACGGATTTTTGCTCGTGCCTCCTCGTGGTAGACAGCGAGGAGAGATTTGAATGAAGAGCCCTACTTAAGACGTGTGAACTGTCCTGGTTGACCTAGTACACCTGCACCGTGACAAAGCACCTGACGTGAGGAACTCCAAGGCACAGCTGCACGTCTCCACTTGGAAAATTGCGCACACTGTTCCGCCTGCTGAAGACCTCTCGCACTGCGTCACCATAAAACATGAGCATGGCAGTCGAGGAAGGGAAAGAGGACACATGCAGAAACAACCGTCTCCTCGATGCAGACGTTGTGCTGAGTTACACTTCAAAGGGCGCACGACAGCAACGCAAAGATCCTGAGGAAAGAGCTGTGTCTACACAGCTTTGCTGCTGTTCTCGTTTCATACAGGAGAAAGTCTCTCTAATATGGGCACGGGGTTACGCTAGACACGTACGTATGTTTTGGTACCATAGCGTGAATTCTCTGCAAGCACTTCAGAACGCCAGGAATTTCGGAAGGACGAGCGGTCCAAAGTCCTCCAGAACTGACCTGCATTTCGACGAATTGGGACCGAGTATTTGAAGCGGCTCTGTAGATGGAGAGACCATCAAAGTTGTTCTAGTCAAAAGGACATATGCAGGTATATATCTGCACACGTGAACTCATAAGATGAATAGATTAAAATATTGCTTATACGGGTTTGTGTCAGCTCAATCAGCTGTACCGGGTGGCAACACAAAGTAAATAATACGCTGTGGCGGTGCTTCACGTCCCAAGTCGCTAATTTTGGAGGCGGAGAAAAAGGTTTCTCATGGCTTAGGATCAATTTCGAGGAAAATAATCCAAATATGCCTGGGTGGGCGTGAAGGCCACTGGGAATGGCACTGAGACACCGACGAACAGGTGGATACGCGATGTCGGTGAGGCCTAAATACGATAAAGCAGCTTGTGAAGAAGGCAGGCAGCTGTTGAAGTTGACAGCCGCTCACAGAGATGCACTGCAAAGCCGAGCTCTGAAAACTGAGAAAAGAGAAGAATAGACGCACAGGTGAGGTGAACACGGGCGATTCGCTGCACGTGCTGGCGACCCTCGCCCGGTCCCCCTTGCAGGTAATGGCGTGCTTTATTCTGACGGTGCCCACGTTACACGCGATGTCTTGTAATCTCTAGGTGCTGTAGGTTCGCCGGACAAAAAAACCAGGTAATCTTGGCGACGCATCCAGGTGAAACCACACGAGTTAGCTAAAACGCCGGTGTGTCCCGCCGTCCCGGGGGCCCGCCTTCCCACTGGAGGGTTGGCTTATGTTGGTGAGGTATGCCGGTCGCCGGCCACTGCAGTACGCATCGGCAAGACGCGTTTTGTCTGTTCAGAGAGAGGGACTGGCACACGTTAGACAACGGATCTTTTCAGTGTCTGTGTCTTTGGAAGATTCACGCGTCGACCCCTCTCGGAAAGAATCTGGCTGCCTGGCTACCGGATGAGAACTTGACACACGGGCCTCGCAGGGTGTGTACGTGCCCGGCAGGAGCAGTCACGCTAGCCGTTGGCTCTAAGATTCATGCCGCTCACGACGGGACACCTGGGAATTGTAAAACAGGTGGTCAGGCAAGTGTCTCCTGATCTACACGTGCTGCCTGCTTTGCCGAGACGCACAGCTAGTGGACGCCTTTCTTTTCTACAACCTGTTTTGCGGCAAGCAAGACGATGAGCCGCCTACTGCCGCCAACTCCTTCGGTGTCGTGCGCACATGCACCGTCGGAACATGCAGCCATTGCTACGAGCAGTGTGAACTCAGCAAGTCCGCCCGGTGCATCCTCCCAAAACGATCCATCTGTGCACCGCATTGTGAAGCGCTGTTGTTTACGAAGGTATGTACAGCGTTTGCGGGGCTCCATCGGTGCAGCAGTCGAGGTGCCGTATGTCGTTCTTTCGTCAGCGGCTACACTCGAGGCTGCAACTGCATGGCCGCTGCGGCCTTCCGTTGGATTTCCCGTGCGAAAGGGAGTTGAGTCTATAATGTTCCTCTTGAGAAACAGAGTAGAACGCTGGCGTAACACCCACCGGCGAAGACTCGTGTATGTCTAGGATCAAGGGAGGTACGGATGCTGTTTCTATTGAGGAGTGCCGCGCGGTCTTAGTACATGATAGCATCTCCGGGTCCGTCACCAGTGGCGAGCGACAGATATTGCCCAGAGATTAGGTCTTGTCAGTCCCGAGACGCAGATGTCACAAAGTTCCCAAGCCGGTGCCACAACCGTCGAGACTCTGCCACCGTCCGCGTTCCTTAGTCCTATTGCGTTGGGTGTTCGTGACGGTATATTCATTACTATGTCGCTGATATGAATGTTTGCGTATGGATAATATGAGAAATGACTCCGAAACAATGATGTGCTTATCAACTTACGATATGTAGCCGTTTCGAAGCTATTCAATGTGACTATTTCTGCGTACCACTCGTGGTAGACGTGGGAGCCACGCTAGTGCAGTAGCTGTGCAGCGCGGCATGTTATTCTGTACGGAAAAGACGGAGGGAGACGGTACGGAATGTGAGCAACTTTGAGCTCTAATAATGCCTCTTTTGACAAACGACGCCGAGTAATGATTCTGATATCCAAGTAATGGATCCTTTCACGATAGAGAGAAAGAACTTCGTGGTTTTTGACCGTGGGAAGATTTGTGATTTCGGTCGAAGAAGAGCGGTTACCTATTCCTCACTTCTGCGATAGTGCTGCGTTACTGCATACGTTGTGCAACGGATCTACGCGCACGTAGGAGTCGTACCGCCTTCGGAGGCTGTTGATCGTGGTGACACCCACTAGAGCAAGAACGACACAAGGTTTATGTATGTTCAACCCCATACACACATCATATACCATCTACTTCCGCCACAATCTACATGTGTTGATATCGTATCTTTTGCATACACATATCTAATATTCGTACGGTTCCGACTGAACGCTGTGCTTGTGTACACGTGCCAGCAGTGCCTGTTTGTGAAGACACAATTGTGCGGACCGCCACACTTTGTAAGGGAAAGGAAGTTGTTGAAGGTGTGACGTATCTTCGTTCATGTGAAGTGGACCCCGCGTGAAGAATGGAGGTTGAAGGTACAGTGAGCAGCTGCTAAGAAGAAGTGGACATCCCTACGCCGTTGTCCTACGTTTCTCTTTTCTGCCATTTAGTCCTGCGCTGCCCCAGTCTAAATCTTCTTTCTGGCCATTCGTTTTCCGTCAATTCTTGTCTACGTGACGTTCAACACTACTTTCTACAGTTGACACTTCCGGTATCGGGGTCATTCTGTTTAGCCACGCTTCCTCGTAAAACCTGTCTAGGACAAGCCACGTCTTTCCTTGTTGCTCCTGCCGCTACTTGAGGGCCCTACGTAGAGTACATGGTTACCTTCTCTCCATTATCGTGGTGCGCAACTTTATACATAAGTTCTCTACTCTTGGAAAATTTTAGCCCCCTCATTTTCGTCATACCAGAGTTGTATCCGCCTGCTGGTCCTCTTCATGCGTTGTGGTCCTTACGCCTGTGTTGTTACCTCTCTGGAAAGGTCGTCCTTTTTCTTCCAACGTACTACTTTGACATTTATTTCCGTTTTGTGTATTGTCGCAACTTCCTTTTTGTTCGTCTACGCCGCATATCTTCCGCCCCTCCATACCCAGACAACAGCTTTACTGGTGTTCAGTCTAGTTTTTCCAAGTGTCAAAAATTCCTGCTTTGGCGTTCTTCACTCTTTGGTCGATTTCTGGGACTGTCTCCGACGTTTCTTCTGCAACGTCGTTTCGAGGCGACAATGGCGAGTCTTACAGCTATTTGCAAAAAACGTAAGTGCGGCTCTCTGGTGTCAGTCCACCAAAATTCTGCATGTTCACTTCTCTTCTCGTGTACGTACATCAGACGCGCAAACGATTGCCTTTGTTTCCTTGTCTTATTATCTTCACAAGGCTAGTAAGATTCTGCCGTCTGCAGAGTCGATTCGTAGGTGAGTAATGAAAACCTCTATCTTCGGTAAAGTGCAAATTTCGGGTGTCTGTACAGTAGGCGAAGTTTCTCTGTCTTGCTCTCCGATGTAAAGCACAGCAGGTGTTTTTTGACAAAAATAGCTCTTTTCTTACACAATTCTCTCTCCTTCATCTCGGATAGCACACCTGTGGACACGAATTTTTATCCACGACTTTTGAGGATACACGTCCTTGAAGTGCGGAGATTTACTGGGCTTCTAACGTCTCTGTTTACCTCTCTTCTGATGTGCGACTGTATGAGTGCTTGCTCGGGATTCTGCTTTTGGTCTACGAGGCTGGATCTCTCTCTGTGAGTTACTTTGGACAAGGTGTATTCCGGTACGCATGCATCTGACTGTCTAAGGACGAGTACTTTTTCGTTGGGCCTGTATGCAGAGACTCACGACTCAACGGCGTAAACTGCGGACAGCGTGTTAGCGTGCTTGACGAGAAGCATAGGCGCGTCTGTGTGAACAGGTGTAAATTCGTAGATGACAAGATACACGTAATATACACAGACAGATATGTCCACGCATTTGTGCACACACACACACACACGCACACACACACAAGCACCTGGGCGCTTATTTATGTGAGTGCGCGCAATACGTTAACACTTCTGAGTGTCATATGTATATATATATATATATATGTAGATGCACATATTTGTCTGCCTGGCTCTCGACGTGTGCAGGAATACGGCCCGAGTATCACACATACGTGAAGAAGCACATATCTGAAAAGACAGAGAGGTAGTACTGCTGATATTTGTAGACGCGGAACCGGGGAGCGCGAGTAGAATGTCGAGAAAAGATGGGGCGATAGTCAACACCGCGTCGAACAGGAAATAGCAGCCACAGCAAGGAGACAGAGAGAAGGAGACAAACGGAAGCAGCAGCAGCTGCAACCGGGCAAGGGGAAGAAGAGCAAGAAGAAGCAGCGACAGCAGGTGAACAGAGAATCAAGAGGGGCGGCAACAGCGGTGCAGAGGAGAACAAGAAGCAGGAAGAACACCTGAGCGGCAGAGCAGAGAGGCAAGTGGCGACAGCAGGAGGCAGATATCTGTGTGTGTGTGTGTGTGTGTTTGGGACGCCAGCAGAATTTTTCTTTTGTGTGTGGAGATCAAGACGCAGCAGTGAACCAGGTAGAACAGTTTCGTAAAAAGGGCCGACAGTCCCACGTACAGAGGCAGACACACACACAACGACTCGATCTTGGCTTTGAGCGATTCTCAGAGACGGAAAACAGAGGCAGAGAGGTTTGTACACATAGACACCTACATACATACGCAGGTGTGCTTCCAGAGAGGGGGACAGGGGATGGTGTTGGTGCGCATATGTGTGTGAAGGTAGGTCCCAGTGCCTGCTGTAGGGAGGGAGGCAGAGACAGAGGGGAAGACAGAAGGACAGCGACAGCAGCGACAGACAGAGAAAGAAAGAAATAAAGGAAGTAGGAAAGGTACGGATATGTATACAACGACACACACACAAAGAGTGGAAGACAGGTGTGGGTACAGAGAGAGAAAAAAAGGAAAACAGGCAGGTGTAAGTGTGTGGATGGAGGGGAGGAAAGGGAGAGGCCAGAGAGTGTTGAGGTACGTATACGTGTGTACACAGAGACACAGAAGGAAATAGATACAAAGAAAAGTGTCTGTTCATACAACACGTACTACTGATGGCTCACCGCATACATATGTGTATGAAAAGGTGCATAGAAAGGGACAGAGAGTGACAGAGAAGAAAACACGTTGGTCGAGAAACAGGTGGGTGTCTACACAGAAAGGAAATGGTGAGGAGAAAGAGAGAGAAAGACGTCTGTATACATTTGTGCGGCAGGGTTAGACGCAGATGGTATGAACGTGTAAATGAACATGTCTCTCAATTTGAACCAGAGGGCAAACAGTGGGAGGGGACTCGTGTCTCTTGAGTGAGTAGAAGTGCCACCGATAACTTTTTTTCCGAACTACTGCCGGCCTGCAACCTCAGCTGCATCAACGTGCGAGAGGCTATCTGTCTCTTTTGTCTTTTCTTTTTCTTTCTCTGGTGCTTTTCATTCTCCGTTTCTGCGGAGAAACCTTCGCTTCTCTCACGCATCTTTTCCGCCTCCTCACCTTTCTCTGCGGCTCTCTGTTTCTCTGCCTTCTTGTTTTCTCTTCTTAGGAATTCTAGAAGAGATGATCGCTCACGCCGCCGGCGCCGAAAAAAACTACATTGTTCTCGTTGTCGATCAGAACTGCCTTCGGGTTCTCTCTTCCTGCTGCGGGGTCTACGATATTCTAGAAGATGGAGTCACACGTAATATTACACATGCTGGCCGTCTCTCTCTCTATACATACATGCATATGTGTATATATATATATGTGCATATAAATGTTTAGAGGTGTAGTCTAGGCTTAGCTGCATACACAGATGGACTGACACGTAATCCTACATGTGCTGGCCGTCTCTCTGTCCGTCTGTATATCTATACATCTATATGCATATGTACATATATATATATATTTATGTACGTACACGTGTTTAGAGGTCGGGTACTCCAGGCCTATGTGTGTACATAGCTGTACTGACACTGACCTTCTCTCTGTCCGTCTATCTATATGTATACATATGCATACGTATATCTATATATATACATCTTTATATGTATAAAAACGTGTTTAGAGGTTGAGTTGTCCAGGCGTATGTGCATACATAGATGGAGCCGTACGTTGTATTACACACGCTACTCTCTATCCACCTATCTACCTATGCGTATGTATTTCTGTGTTAAGCTGTCCAGACCTTTGTACGCATGCATGCATATACCTGGGTGTATATGTACCGGTGTAGCGTACGTATACTTGCATATACTGTTGTCGTTGTTGTTTTCGTTCATTAGATGCGTGGGCGGTAGTGAATTTTTTATGGAGCAGGATCGACCGGTGGGTCACGCTTGAGCGTCTGCCCGTATTTGTGCAGAAAAAAAAGTGTCTTCGAGCGGGAGACGCTGGGGAGTTGAACGGGTCGTGCAGTAGAAATTCGTGTCTGCGGAAAGTCGACTCAACTGTCTCACAAGTTCAAAAGAGAGTGTCTTTTTTCTCTAGCTCTTTCTTAACATGTGTGTAACCACATACTAACAAACACATACACGTATGCCTTTACGCGTAGCCAGATATGCCAACGCATATATATATATAGTGAGAGAGAGAGAGGGGCACAGATGTACGTGTGTCTATATAGGTGTATGTATGTATACGTGTGTATGGAGGTGTGTGTGTTTGTATAGGTCTGTGTATATAAAACGTACACGTGTACGTGTGTGTGTGTGTGTGTGTGTGTGTGTGTGTGTGTGTCTGGGTAGAGGTATATGCGTACGTATGTATATGTATCCGTGTGTGTGTGGGGGGGGGTCTTTTTTTCTTCCTCGTCCCTCTGCATAGGGAAGTATACGTATTTTCGCTGATGAAGTGTCTCGTCAGGAAGGCATTGTCTACTTTCCGGATGAGTTGCTTTGTTTGCGGCTGCAGTCGTTGAGCTTCTAGAGAAAAGGCGACAGCCATTGCCCGAGCTGCACGCGCTGTATTTTATATCTGCGAGCGAAGAGTCCGTCGAGGCCGTCCTGCAGGACTTTGCAGATGAAAGAAATCCGCAGTACAAGGCCGTCCACGTATTTTTCAGTTCGCTTCCGGGTACGACCACCGCGGCGCATTGTAGACGTCATAGTTGTTGCTGTCCGGTGCGCAAGCAGCCCTGTTCTCGATAGGGAGAAAGGGGGAGAAAGAAACGAAAAAGATGACCACTAGACGAACTGCACCTGCTGGTGGGTAGAAGTCCACGCATGAGTGTTGAAAATGGATACTCATATGTATTTGCAGCTAGATGTGCGCTTGCGGGTATATTTAGACGCCGACTGATATCCCGATCAATGTGTGTGTCTGTGTGTGTGGATAAAACACGAATGTGTACGTAGACGTATACGCCTGTAGACTTCTACGTATGCACACACATGTGTATGTATATGTGGATGCGTATAAGCGTTAGATAGGTACGTATAGGTGCGGAAAGGTATGTCTGCATATGTGTGTAGTTATACGAATCTGGGCAGGACAGGGAGACAGTGGAAAATATCCACAGATTAGTACATATACGTGTACGTATGTGTACAGTCCACACGCTGGCGCAAGTGAGGACACGTGTGGGTCCTGGTGAAGAAAAGGCGTGGGAATACGTAGGGTTTGCAGATGCTGCAGAGAGACGCGAGACGCTCGGAGAAAAGAGAGAGAAGCTGACAGCAGGCTGCGGGAACAGAAGGAGAGTCGTCTGCCGAGAAGGAGACGCGCAGGGAGAGAAGGCAGAGGACGACGCTTTCTCCCTCTCTCTGTGGATCTGTATTGACAAGCGCTTCCACGTATATATATATATATATATTCACATATCCGGTCCGGTAGAACGAACTCTTTTCTTTCACCGACTTTAAATATCCGTTTTCATGCGTGGGTACCACACTGGGAGGAAGAAGAGGAGAGAAAAGACGTAAATGCACCGGTATACATACGTGTGTATGTATGTGTGTCCATTCCTACGTGTGTACCTCCTGTTTTCGCGACAGCGAAAAAATCAGAGGAATAGACAGATGCACGCGTCGCTACTACAGCTGCGTCTGCCAGCGTCCACCTACCCCTAGGAGCAGCAAGAGGAACACCCTTCCATAACTATTTATACACCTATGCACCTACATATATACACACATATAGTATAGGGTCACACACACGTATATCTGCATCTGTTTGCATATATACATATATATATGTGTATGTCTATAGAGAGATACACGTGCAAATATACATATATATATGTGTATTACAGTCAGACAAGCTTGGGTTGGAAGAATTGTTGACGTGCAGGTGGACATTTCCTTCCACGCGTTTTTTTGAAGGAATTTATGCATTTTCACCTTTTTCTCTCAACGTGAAGAACGCCGTCATTCATTCTGATTGAACGTGCCCTGACGTGTAGCATTTTCTCGCTAGACATCAAAAAACGACTCTCTGTCGGTAGGGAAGTGTCTCTGCCGCACATGCGTGTTCATCCTTCCGAGCTCAAATATACGTGTCACAAACAGACAAAGACATATATATATATATATGGGGAGAGGGAAAGAAATACACACGTACGTGTGTACGGGTGTATGCTTGTGTCTGCGCCCATATATATATATATATTTGTACAGAGAGAGAGTAAGACAGAGAGAAACACATACGTACGTGCGTTGGTGTACGCCTGTGTGTGCCCCCATACGTATATACATGTATGTATATATATGTGTGGATAGGTAGAAAGAAAAAGAGAAAGAAAGAAAGAGAGGAAGAAAGAAAAAGAGAAACAAAGAAAGAAAGAGTGAGGAATATATACAGACGTATGTGGGTGTACGCGTGGGTTTGCACCCATATCTATCTATATATATAGATGTATATGTGTAAGGAGAGAGAGAAAGAGAGAGGGAAATCCATACAGATATACGTGCAAGGGTGTATGCGTGCGTTTGGACCCATGCGAATATACGGTAGTTTATAGGGGGTATATGGCCACTTACATACCGAAGTGCTCTGCACGTATCTGCGTCTGAGTATTTATATGTGTGGGTGCCATTAGAAAAACAGAGGACTGACCGTGTACACGGATGTACGTAAAATACGTATATGCATACAAGTGCGTGTGTCTGTATATACATATCTGTACAGATATATAAATGTAGATATACGTATGTATGTATTTGGACGTATATATGGAGCGCATGCACGAGCCTTGGTGGCTGGGTCCCTCACATGTATCTATGTGCCGTTTCTTTGTAGCCGTCGAGACACGTGAAGATATGTACGTAGATCTACTACGCAGCGTCATTTTAACTTTGCCTTCCACATAGAGACAGAGAGAGACAGAGCGACGTGTGGTAGACGCACTTGTAATAGTGGGCATGCGGATCTCTACGACACATGTTGTGTAGCTAGCGGTTCCTCAGATATTCACTTGCTTCAAACGAGTGCGTGTCTGCGCGGCCTTGAAGAACTCCTCTCTGATCTACTTCTGCTCTGCTGCCTCCATTTCCGCCACTTTTTTCTCTTCCCTCTTTCCTGCGCCGCTTCTGCTGCTGCTGTTAGGACTGCCGCTGCTCGTACTGCCGCTGGGCTGCTGCTGCTGTTTTGTTGGTGCTGTGTGACTGCTGCTGCTGCTGCGTGACTCCTGCTACTGCTGTGTGACTGCTGCTACTGCTGTGTGACTGCTGTTGCTGCTGCTGTGTGA
>KL647302.1:1086300-1158265 GCA_000727475.1 Sarcocystis neurona | reverse complement strand
CTCTCTGTCTCCCTTCCTCTCTGTGTCTCCCCCCCTCTCTGTCTCCCTTCCTCTCTGTGTCTCCCCCCCCTCTCTGTCTCTGTCTCCCTCTGTCTTCCCCCCTCTCTCTCTCCCTCGCTGTGTCTCCCCCCCCTTTCTGTCTCCCCACCTCTCTGTCTCCGTCGTGCACCTCCTGCTTGTGTGTTCTGCTTCTTTCCTTGGTCATGACTGCCTTTTCGGTCTCCTTTTCTGTCGTCTCTGTTCTAAGGTGCTGCCTTCTTCGCCTTCTTCGCTTCCGCTTTTTCGTGGCCTTCTTGGCGCCCATTTTCGTCGTCCTCCGACTCTCCTCCCGTGCCTTCCTCTGCGTCTCGAGTCTTGCGTTCCCCCTTCCTCTGTCTTCGTCTTCTTTTCTTCGTGTTCCCTTCACGCTTCTGCGCGTGTGCCCCTCGACGTCTTCTCCCCGCGTCTGTGCTGCCCTTCTACTCTTTCGTATTCCTCTCATTCTGTCGCTCCCTGTGCCCCCTTTCTCCGCGCTTCTCTCTTCCCGTCCTACTGTCTTCCCTTCCTCTTCTTCGTCTTTCTCCTGGAGCCCCTTCTTTTCGTTTCTTGGCATTTTATTTCCCCGTCTCCTTCTCCCTCGCCTCCTCGTCCGTGTCGTCCCGTCCCTCCTCGTCCGTCTCTCCATCTCCTCTCGACGTCCCTTTTCTTCTTCCCCAACTTCTCTTTTCTTCTCGTTTCTCCTTCTCTGCCTCTTCCTTCTTCTTCTCGTCTCCTTTCTCTCGCTTATTTTTTCCTCCTTTCTCTTCTTTTCCGCTTTTTCCTATTCGTCCTCTTTATTCTTTTCTTCTTCTTCCTTCTGGTCTTCCTCTCTTCTACTTCTTCCTTCTCTTCTTCTTCTCTCTCTTCTTGATTCTTCTTCTCCTCTTCCTCCCCACTCTGTCTTCTCCCTTTCCCTTTCCACGTTTTTCTTCTTCTTGTTCGTCGTCTCTTCCTTTTTTTCCCTTCCTCTTCATCGGTTTCCCTTCTTGTTCTGGCTCGACTTCCTCTCTGCCTTCTCTTCTCCGTTCCTTTCCAAACTTGAAGCGTCGCTTTCTCCGTCCATCTGCATGCGAGAAATTTCTTCCTCTGCCGACCCCACACAACAACGTGTTTTCTCTGCCTATATATATATGTATCAGCGCATATGTGCTACGTGAAGGATAGTAGCCGTTCTTGCTGGAGTGAGTCATAGATAGATATATGTGGAGCATGTGTAAAACTGACGTCGCAAAATGTGGCAGCTCTAGCGTATAAATATTTCTCCTTTTTGTGAGTAGCTCCGCAACGTTGGCACTGCATGCAGCTGATATGCCTGCAAAGATATATATATTTCTCATGTATATATGTGAATATACGTGTATGTGTGTAAACAGGTCACTGACTTGTGTAATTGTTAAAACTCGCCCAAATCTGTCACAGTGTCACAAGTATGTTGCTGCACGTAAATAACGCATGAGAGCGAGGACCGACTACTTGCAGGACTCCACATGCATACATACACACACGCGCATCTCTAGTATACACGTATATACATATATATATATGTACATAGTATACACGTATCTATACATATTTATATATGTATATGTATATGTGTACGTATACTTCCATATTTATATGGACACGTGTGGAGTGAAATTGAAGACGTACTGGGCAGGGATGATATACCGTTGTGTGTAAACAGCTCTCCGCTGTGTGTGCATGCGTTTTTTAGTTGCTAGACGAGTCTCTGCATGCAGCGCCTCGCCGACGTTTTTGTCGTTTGTCCAGAGGAAAAAATAAATTCGCGTAGCCCGGGACACGCGAGGGGGGTCGTGAAAGCACCGCGCTTTCGTTCACGCAGAGACATGTGTAGTTCTCACAGAAGTACTCATATTTATATGTATACACATACATTAATAACCGTGAATGCATATATATATATATATATATATGTATATATGTCTGTTCACATGTCTGCCTGTTGTCAAGACATAAATATATATATATATATGATACTCTGTATGCATTCGGAGGTCAACGGGTATATGTGAGGCGTAGTTAGTGTATGTAGTCATAGCAAATGTAGAGACACAAAACTGTGCCCATGCATCTCATGATATACATATATGTATATGTATATATGTGTGTGTACATGTGTGTGTATAGGTGTATGTGGATGGATCAGTTTGTCTAGGTACACACATATGAGTACATACAAAGGTATATATATATATATATATATATATGTATGCGTATGCATATACGTGAGCATATGTATATGTATATGTAGCATGTATAGGTGTGTGAGTGTGTTACACGTATATATATATATATATAGGACAGCGTGTGTATGTACGTATGTACGTGGGTTAGCACGCATGTGTATATATGGGTGTATAAATACGAATATATGTAGAAGCGTGCATATATATGTATATATATATATATGTATTCGTGTGCGCGTGTATGCACTCCGTATACAGCTCTCTATATGTGTTCGTATGTCTACTTGTATGTCTCTATCTGTCTATATATATATATATATGTATGTATACGTACACGCAAGTGTGTCCCTGTACACATGTATGGCTGAGTATATATATATATATGCGTGCGTGCATGCCATATACGGTTTTATATATGTGCACGTATATATTCTTGTCTATCTCTCTATACGCATATATATACAAGTGTGTTTCTGTACACGTATATGGGTGAACATATGTATACATATACACGCGTGCATGCGTGCCTTGAGCGACTCTCTCTATATGTGTGTATTGATACTGATGTACGTCTATAGGTGCAGGTGTCTTCCTGTACACGTACGTGGGTGAGTGTCCCATATATATGTATGTACATATGTTTGTGTAATATATGTGAGTGAGTATCCCATGTACATACATATATCTATATATATGCGTATGTGTGTGTACACGCGCGTGGGTGAATATCCTATACACGTATATATATGTATATATTTGCATATGTGTGTGCTGCCCCAGCTGTACACCCTGTGCGCTTCGCTGGGAGAAGTGCCGGAGGTTCGCTTCCAGAAGAATTTGCGGGGTTTGTCGCAGCAGCTGGCGACGCTCGTCAACGAGAGACTCTCTCGCGCTTCTTTCCACGTGAGTTGAACAGCAGCAGCACTTCTCTTGCGCTTCTTTCCACGTGAGTTGAACAGAAGCAGCACTTCTCTTGCGCTTCTTTCCACGTGAGTTGAACAGCAGCAGCACTTCTCTTGCGCTTCTTTCCACGTGAGTTGAACAGAAGCAGCACTTCTCTTGCGCTTCTTTCCACGTGAGTTGAACAGCAGCAGCACTTCTCTTGCGCTTCTTTCCACGTGAGTTGAACAGAAGCAGCACTTCTCCTCTTTTGCGGGTATTTGTCAGGCCGCCGTCCTCGTCCTCCTCTTCCGTGGGGTCGACGCGGCCTCGCTCTGCGTGTGTGCGTCGATATGCGTAAATGGGGGAGAGCAGAGACGCTCTCTGTCCCTGACACGTGTCTGCAGTGCATTCCCCACACTTGGTTATCAGAAACGAGTAGATCAGCTCTCGCATGAGGGAAGAGAAAAGATGAACCTCTTCCTCTCGCATGGGAAGAACGACCAGGTGAACCTCCTCTGCCAGCGTAATCTCCGGAACTACGTGCAAGTGATAAACAGGTGCCTGTACGTATGCATACATGTATGTATGTACATACGTATGTGTGTGCATGTGCACGTATGTATGTATGGATGTATGTGTGTAGGCGTGGACGCAAACGTATGTATCTACGAATACGTATATATGTATTGATACGTATGTATGTATGGATACGTATGTTTATTTGCATGCGTGGATTTATGTATACGTATGTGTGTATGTATGTGTGTCGGGTGTGTGGGTGTATACATGTGCGTGTGTATGTTGCTTCTCACTTGCCTTGTACTTTCCGAGTCGTAGAAAGGGGGTCGTTTCTCTTCTTCTCGCTGTCTCTTTCGCTGTCTCCGTCTCTGTCTCCCTGTGCGTGCCTCTGTGTCTCCGTGTGTCTCCGTGTCTCGAGCTTCGGGCCCGTAGAAGGGGCCGTCCTAGGCAAGAAGACATGTGTAGTAGACAAGGGGGAGGGGAGAGGAAGAGCCGCTTGTTCATTTCTACGCGGACGCAGACGTGGAAGGGACGTCGGACGCGTTTTTTCGTTTTAAGCGGCAGGCCGCGCACGCGTATTTTCTCTTCTTCTGCTTCTAAGCGAAGGCTTCCTTTTTCTCATGGGAAATGGACCTACGCACGAAGTATAATACGTCCACAGTACATAGGCACAGAGAAATACAGACGTGAACATATGTATACGTGTGTACGTATGTGTACACGCATATATATACACATATATACACGTACATGCGGAGGTACTACATATGTGGGATAATGAAGATTTCGCTTATACGTTGTACATTTACATATATATAAATATACGTATATGCCTCTCTCCCTATATATATGCATATGTGTGTAGGCAAACCCGTCGTCCCCATACATAGGAAACCTGCGCACATAATGTGCGTCCACAATTCATATGCACCATACACCCGCGAGTGAATACACATATATATATAGAGAGAGGCATATACATATGTATGTATATGTATACATATATGTAGGCGAAATCGTCACTATTCCATATGTAGTAGTAGGACCTACGCACATAGTGTACGTGTACAACACATACGTGCACCTGTACGCACACGGATAAATATATATATAGAGAGAGGTACCCATATTTGTTTGTGTGTATATATTTATGTGTGTGTGAGTATATAGAGAGGAAGACACTTTCGGGAGGCGTTCTTCCCGGTGGCTCACATTGTTTCTTGCTGCAGAAGATCCTTTGTCCACTTCTTCCTTTTCTTTCGGCAAAAGCGGTGCACTTCTGTGGACCGTTTTTACAGTCCCCCACTACACACACCAAATCTACGCCCACGTGAGTGTGGGGGGGCCTAGGAACTATCGGCTGGCGACCCCACCAGTAGTAGCAGCCGGCTGTCCCTCCCCACTTCCCGGCAGACTTCGGTTTTCTTTCTGCAGACACACGGACGTGTATATGCACACGTGTGCGTAGAGGTGGAAGTGTGTAGGTGAAGAGACGGGGAGGAATTCTCTGCGAATATCGTGCGCCTCAACGTGGAGACACAGAGGGAGACAGATAGAAAAGGCGAGACGGAGACAGCGGAGAAGGAGACGCAGGAAAGGAGACAGCAGGGGGGAACACAGAGACAATGCTGGAGAAGTGTGTTTCTGTGTGAAGGCGAAGGGCTTTGAGCCGGCCAAATCCACGGATGACGACTACTCCTGCATGCGCGCTGACCCTGGCACTTGTTTACTATCTCCTCCTGTAGTTGTCTTCCTTTATTCAGCAGCTTCCTTCGATGCTGTGATACGGTTCTGTTATGTCTCGCCGCATGTGTGTCTGCATACGTGGAATACCACCCTATATTCTACCTGGATGACTATACACATATAGATGTGTGGATATAGGTAGATTTATCCCTGTGTCTCCTCTGTATGTCTTTGTCTATATCTGTCTATATATATATCTCTATCTGTGTCTATCTGCCTATCTATATCTGTATCTATCAATGTCTACATCTGTATGCTAATCTATCTATCCGTCTATATCAGAGGGCCATCCACATCTATATATATGTGTTTATACAGAGAGAGATATGGATGGACCTCTTCCACAACGTATGTACATATACATATATATGTGTATATATATACGCATCTGTGACCCATATACGGATAATACGTGCATGACAAGATATATATATATATATATACGTATATGTAGACGTATATGTATGTATGTGTGTGTGTATGTGACAGTTGTGTGTAATACTCGTATGAGTACTACGTATATATATATATATATATATACGTATACAGGTAGGTAGACAGATAGGTAGATATATGTATGTATTTGATATTCATATGCTTACTACGCGTATATATATATATATAGCTAGGTAGATAGAGGGACAGGTAGGTAGGTAGCTGCAGGTGCATAGTATTTGTATGGCTACTACGCAGATATATTTATATATACACAGATAGATAGATAGGTAGATAGATGTATGTGTCTAAAATTCGTATCGCTAGACATGTATCTACAGAGAGGTAGCTAAATACGTAGACGCGTATGTTATTTATACCTATGATTACTACGCACAGATATATATGTATATATGCAGAGGGGTAGGTAGATGCATATGTATAGTATCCCGATGATTTCTTCGCGTATATATATTTACAGATAGATTAATAGATAGACGTATACGTACATGACTATTCCGCGTGCTATATACATGAGTAGTACTGCATAAAGTAGTATCCACATTTGACCCCACCCACCGACACACATAGCCGGTTCTTCCATATATTTATATAATCTGTCTCTATGGCTTGGGTGTGTATATATCTATACGTGGGACTGCTTAATAAAGTAGAAACCCATGGCTACTTCCGGGAGGCAGACGTGTGTACGTCTCTTCTTTTTTCTGCGTACATCTGCAGAGAGATGTGCCGCGTTACTCCGCTGCTAGCGGTGCCTTTCTAAAAGATACGGCGCTGCTCTTCCCGTGTGTCTTGCGAAGTTCTGATGCTTCTTCGTAAATATACGCGCGTAGTGACCGGCCAGCTGTTCTACGTGCTGGTGGCACATACATCCGTACGTAATACATTGATGTAGCTGTTATGGGGGAGAACCACACGTGCTCCTTAGACGGACGCGACCCTACCGTCAGCAGCAGCATGCCGCTGGGGCTCTTACTTGCGTATATCTGTTTGGCATTTCCACGTGGCTGTCTCTGTCCGTCTCTCTGTATATGTGTGAACGTGTGTGTGTCGACTAGAATACTATATGTAGGCAGCTGTAATTCTATGTGTGTGCCGTCTTTCTTTGTATGTGTGTCGCTTTACTCGTATTTTGGGCTGGCTCATGTATAATATGGGAGAGTATACATGGCATATATATGTGTGTGTATATATAGGATGGATGTCTGTGGGTGTGTTGCAGCTATACTTCTGCGTAATAGTCCTTCTGGCGACTGTCCGTGAGTACTGCGGGGAGCCCTCCCTGTGTGCAGGTGTGTGTACCTGCGACAAGCTTCTGTACAGAGAAACTTTGCCTGTTTCTCCTGCTTAACACGTGTGTACGTCACAGGCCTATCGTGAGGACGGTTAATTTCTTCTCTTCTGAATCTCCTTCTGTCCTCTGTGCCAGAAGATCCGCTTCCTTCTGTTTCACCGCTTGCTGTCCTCCTGTGGACACGATCCTTTGATCTTCGTGTCGACCGGTGTGTTCCGTCGAGCTGCGCACATGTCTTCTTGGGGTTTGGGGCCTTCTTTTCTTGTAGAAGTGACCCTTCTTCCTGATCTCCCTGCGACCTGTCTTGGCGTCCTCCTTTTACGTCTCCCGGCTTCTTCTCTTCTTCTCTCTGGCCTCTCTCCGTGGACTCCTTTTCGTTCTCCTCTTTTCCGCTCTCCTCGACGGCGAGGCGTCCGCTACGAGGCGCACGCCCCTCCACCGTTCCCCCACCTGCCCTCTAGCTGTCTCCTCTCTCGCTTTTTGACGCATGTTTTCTGCTCTTCACTTGTCCTTTGCACAGCTGAGACAGCGGCCCCGGCGACAGAGCAGCACCGGGAGCAGTGGCAGCAGCGGCAGCAGTGGCGGCAGCGGCAGCAGCGGCTCGGTGCTGCTGATCGTGGACCGCTCGGTGGATGTCTGCGCGCTGCTTCTACATGAGTACACGTACCAGGCGCTGGCATACGACCTGCTGCAAATCCCGACGAGCGCAGCAAGGGGGGGCGCGGGCGCGGCTGCGCCGGGCGGCGGCGGGCGGCCCGACGGCGCGGGCAGCAAAGGCAAGGCAGCAGCAGCAGGAAAGAGCGGGAGCGCCGTCACTACTGCAGTTACAGCCGCGGGAGGAGGAGGCGGAGGAAGCGACGGCGGCGGAGGCGGCCTCGTGCAGCAGGAAGATATTTTCGAATATGAAGTAGTAAATAACGCCGGCAGGAAGGAGAAGAAGCAGGCCGTCCTCGGCGAACAAGACGCGCTCTGGGTTCGCTTCAGACACCAGCATGTTCAACACGTCAACCAGGAAGTTCAAGATGAGATTCAGAAGTTCATACAAGAAAATGCCACTGCAAAAATGCAGAAGAGCAGTGTACGTCTCCCTTCCTCGTGGGGGCAAGTCAGAGAGAAACACATGCACACGCGTATACATACATGCGTATGTATATGCATATAGTTGCTGCGTTCATGTATATGTATATATGTGTGGATGGATGGACGTATATATCTATGTATACGTGCATATGTACGTGTGTATGTATGTATTTGTGTGCGTGCGTACCTACGTATGTATACGTGTACGTATATAGGCATGTATGTACACATGTATGTCTCTAGGTGCATATGCATGGACACGTGTACCTATTTCTGTATGAACGTGCATATATATGTATGTGAATGTATGTGCGTATGTACGCACGTATGTATGTATATATATCTATGTATGTATGTGCGTATGTACGCACGTATGTATATATATATCTATCTATGTATGTGCGTATGTACGCACGTATGTATGTATATATATCTATGTATGTATGTGCGTATGTACGCACGTATGTATATATATATCTATCTATGTATGTGCCTATGTACGTGCGTATGTATGTATATATCTATGATGTATGTGTGTGCATATGTATGTATGCACGTATGTACGTGTGTGTACTTCCACTCTGTGTACTTGAGTCTGTGTGTGTGTATATATATATATATATATGTGTGATTGTTTGTGTATACTACCTATACGTGTATGTGTCCTACATATATACTTCCACATATATATATATATATATTAGTAATCAGTATACGTGCACGTGTATATGTATACTTGTATCCTGGCACTCCGGATGTACGTGTGTGTGTGTGTGTGGTGGTTTCTGTATTCCTACGTGTGTATATGTGTACACCTTCTGCGCAGAGGCTGGGACGCTCGTGTGCAGGGATCACATCCTTCCCAACTTGAAGATTTATTGAAGAGACGTACGCGTGTGTCCTTCCACATATATATCTCTGCGCGTCACTTTCTCGCCTTCTCTCTCTGTATCTGTGCGTCCACGGGGGAAGGACGTGTATACGTGTATACAGCGGATGTGTCTTCGCAGATGTTTGTGATTCGGTCGCTGATACGTCCACGTGAGGAATGCCCCCTTTACATATGTGTATGTGTATGTGTGGGGGGGGCATCGGTTTATTTACGCGTCTTAAGTTGTGCATGCGGCGGACCTGCACGTCTCTGTCTTTGCGTCTGTGTAGGTGAACGCCTACCTGGGCAGGCGCAGACTGAGAAAATAGGGAGAGAGACCTATCTTCCCCTATGCTTCTCTGTACATACTTACGCGTGTATCCCAGGTATACGTATGTGTATATATATACGCCAGTGCACTCCAAGATATACATGCGTGCGTACGTGTGTATGTATTTCTCTCCACGTGCTTCTCTATACATACTTACGCATATACGCCGATGTGTACGTTTGTGCCTATACATATATATATATACGCGGATATGTATGTGAATATCTTTGCACGTGCCTCTCTATGCGTATGTGTCCGTCCGTACATATATGTCTATAGACGCACGCAGTCTCTCCCTCTGTATATGCGGCTCAAGAAAAAGAGAGAGGGGGACAGACCTAGGCGCCTGTGCATGCGCGTGTGCATACATATGCATAGAAATAAAGCGCGAGAGAGAGAAGAGACAGCAAAGCTCTTGAAAAGGCGGTGCGGGTGTGAAGAGGGGCTGTGGACTTGCACAAACACGTAGAAGGATGCGTCTTTTTTGTCTCTGCTGCTGCTACGGACGCTTCAATGTAAGTCGGTTTTACGCCTTTGTTGTTAGTTGCATGCGCTTTCGGCGAGGCTGCTGTTCATCGCGTGCCGCTGCATATGTGTCGGTTCTGCGCAGATACTTCTGCCTGCGCTTTCGGCAAGGCAGCCGTTTATCGGGTGCTGCTGGTGCTGCTGCGTGTGTGGGATAGGCGACGCAGGGGGCGACGCTGCAGGCGATCCGCGCGCTGCCGCAGTATCAAGAGATGCTCGCCCGGTACTGGGAGCACGTCACACTAAGTGAGAAATGCTTCGACCAGCTACAGGCGCGAGGCATTATGAAAGTGGGCCTGCTTGAGCAGGTAAGACGCACAGCTCTTTTCTTTTTAATCCTCCCCATCTTCTCTGCGCCCGCCAGTCCCCGCTGCAGCCACCTCGTACATATATATATACACACACATATACCTATGTATGCGTATGCATACATAGAGAGACGCAGAGAGAGGAAGACAAACGGAGAGAGAGCGAGAGGTGCAGTTTGGTGAAGTCGATCAGGTAGAAGGTCATCACTTCTTTTCTGTCGTATATTGAACTCAGAGAGCGAGAAATATATATATATATATATATGTGTATATATATACATATATATATATGCATATGTGTATATATATATATATGTAGGTAGGGAGACACAGAGAGAGGCATAGAGATATTACCGTGGAGTGGAGACAGAGAGGAAGGCGCTCTTTGTGAAGGAGTTGATCAAGTAGGATATTCTTCAATCTTCCTGTCCTAGATCGAAGTCCCCACACATATATAGATGGATAGGTAGATGGATAGATAGATTCATATACATTCGTGTCGAGAGAAAGAGGTACGTAATGGATTATCTGATCACGTAGAAAATTTCCTCGTCTTTCTGCCGCGTTCGAGCCCGACGTATCTTTCTGCCCCATACGTTGCATGCGCATACGTTCTTTACATGCATACAGAGACGCACGCTTGCCGCTGTGCGGAGCTCGGTGTGTGTGTGGGGGGGCTTGTAGCGGGCAGCAGCAGTCGACGTAGCTGCGTGCCTGTAGAGATATATTCAGACGACCGGGGAGTTGCTGATAGACAGCGACACTGCGAAGCGACTCGCCAACGAAGAGAAGTCGCGTTGCATGCATTTCCCTTCCTGTTCCTCGGAAGGGGGCGGCGGCCGGGACGGGGGGATCCGCACAGGGCAGTCGTAGGCAGAATCCCAGGCAAGGCACGCAAAAGGAGAGGACTTGCCCTCAGCGTAGGAGCAGCAGCTGTGGTCGGGCAGGTATTCAGCACACATGAAGAAAATGTTCACAGACATCTGCAACCTCCCGTCGACGTCAGGCGCCCACGCAGAACAGACAGAAACGCTAGTGTCTCTGCATAGGGTCTATGGAGGTGCACACATATATATATATATATATATATAGGGAGAGACATACATATATATTGATGTGTAGGTAGAGAAAATTAACTGTTTTCTTCTATATGTGTGTGGATGTGCGTAGGCCCACCTGTATAGATCAGCAGAATTGTCGAATGAATCTCCACCCTCAACCGCACGCATATACTCAGACGCATATATATATATATGTGTATTTAGAAACGTCTCCTTTCTTCTTCTATACATGTGTGTGTGTAGACCCACCCATATACATCAGCAGAACTGTCGAATAAATCTCTTCGTGCAACCGCGTGCGTATACTCAGACGCTTGTAGATATGTGGTCGTGTATATATGTGTATGTGTATACGTGTCCACGTGCGTATACACACACCTGTATGTGTGCGTACGTATATATGTATGAGCCAAGTACGTGTACATATACATATATGCGTAGATAAGTGTGTGTACGTCGATGCGCATCTGTATGGACGCTTCTTACAAATATACGCATACACATGTACATGTATATGTATATATATGTACGTGACCGTATACACACGTGCTCCCCTAACATTGGTCCGCATTAAGACACCAATACGTGTATACGTTCCGCACCCGGTTGTGTGACATACTTGAAGCTCCAGAGGTGTTTATATATATATCTTTATACATGTGCAGACACAAGCGGTGGTGCTATATATCTAAGTATCTCCATGTATCTGTATACATCATATATATGTATATGAATGTACATGTGTATATTAGTAAGCAGAACCCTGCAGACTGCTTCTTTGACGTGGAGAACGGGAGTGCGTTTCCAGACCTCGCAAAGTTCGAGAAACACGTCGATACACAGACGTGTACAAATCTTCTTCATACGAACGACCATATATCTTAATATTTTACCATATATATGTGCAGCTGTGAATTATCAGCACTAGGCGACTATATTCATGTACCTTATATATATATATATACGTATATATACGTATATGTATATACATAAATATATACATATATATTTATATGGGAATGCAGTTGACACGAATGTCATATGGACGACCATATACCTAAATATTATATATATATGTCTGCTATGAATGCGGTTGACGTGAATGTCATATGGACGACCACATACCTGAAATACATATATATATATATATGCGTGCACGTGTAAATCGTCAGTATTAGACGAATGTATCGACTTGTCTGATCCTCCACGTAGGTATATATATATGTATATATGCAAGAATGCGGTTGAGATGAATATATATATATATATATATGCGGGAGTGGGTGGGTGCGTGCACGTGCGTGTGTTTTATACCAGCGTTTCTCCTGACGTCCGCCGAGTGTGTCCCTCGGCGCGCATGCAGACTGCTCTACACATGCAAATTTATAAATATATGTGGGGATGCGCAGGTGACGCTTCTGCGTTCGTAACACTTTCACAAGTGTTACCGGGCAGCAGCGACTGCCCTACGCATGCAAGTGGGCGTTTTCTTCCCCGTGTACGTGTATAAGAAACGAACTGCCCTACACAGCTGCGCGCTCTCCGTGTGTGTGTGTGTGTGCCTCTAAAATGTCGAGTCCTGCAGCAGAACGGGAAGTCCGCGCGCGTGTCTGAGCCAGCGGTGTGTGTCCGTGTTCAATAACTCTCACACGCGTCCTTCCCCCTGCTGTATCTGCGTAGCGTCTGCACACGTGATGTCTCCAGGAAAAATATATGTGGACTCAACGGCGATGTACGCACTGCGCACGTGTGCCTGAAATATATGTACGCGGGCCTGTGCAGAGTCTCGCGTGTGGGGTGGAAAAGGACGGCAAAGAAGTCAGTCACTCAAAGCTGTACAGCGCTCTGACGGAGAATCTCCTGGATCGACTGCCGCGGTAAAGAAAGTCCACTTTCCGTATCCCCTCCTCCGTCTTCTCTTTATCCTTCCTTTATGCACTTTCTTTTTTCTTCTCCTCCTCCTCCTCCTCGCCTTCTCCCCGTCCTCGCGGGTTGCGGTCTCGGTCTCCCCGTCCCCAGCGCATGCACACATATGTGTGTGTGGGGGGGCGGGGGGGGGGGTGTGCGTGATAGCTGCCTGTCCCTTTTTCCACGTGGAAAATGTTTCGTACTTTCCGAACCGGGTGCTGTATCTACTCGTCACTGCTCCGGCGATCCATTCCACCTGAATCCATGTACACACGAATATATATGTAGATACACATATATATGCACACATATATATATGTACGTCTCTTGGTATGTACGAACACATATGTGTGGCCAGTCTGTATATACGTATGCGCGTAGGACAGGTTCCAACCTTTCCGCTTTTCCGGCTGTAGGGAAGATGCGGCATGCATTTTCTCTTTCTTGGACGTCGGCTTGAGAAAGCTAGGGCTGCTGTGGGGATGCTTGCCGGCGTCCTTCGACAATATACGAAGGTGCTGTATAACGTCTCAGAAGTTCAACAGCTGCGTCAACCCTGCACGCGCTTGCTTGCCTGCATAGAATCTCCCTCCCTGCAGAAACGCAGTACCCCTGCGCTTGCTGCGTGCGTGTGCTTCCCGTAGGCACATGCGTACATCCTTCCACGCACGCGCATAAATTTGAATTGAACTTCTTCCTTTCTCTACTACATAGACTTCCACCCACTGTTTCTTATTCACCGTTTTAAAGATCTAGAAAAGACACGTCTTGGGCACAGCCTAAATTCTTACTAGATGCAGTTGTCTACGCGTGCATGCACGCGACGCCGCGCAACGTCCTCGAGCACCAAGGACCACCGCCACATATATATGTATGTTTATGTTTGTAGACGTGTACGCATGTACTTATGGATATGTATATATATTATACGCGGAGTATATACGTCTGTGATGCACGTGTGTACCACTTGCATACGTGCCTGCATGTGTGCAGCTTCAAACACACAGGCACCTCGGCCTGATCTCCTTTCGCACTTGCTGGGGCGCAGGCATTGCTGCGTCTCCACGTACATGTGTGCGCGCCAGCTCGTTTCCTCGGGTGTCTCCGGCAGCAACTGCTGAAAGACGCAGCCTTTCAAGAGGAAGTTCCTTTCCTCTTGAACGTGGTGGGGTGCCGGGTGCTCCTGAATGCGTTGTTTTCGTTTCTTGTGTGTGGGACAATTTGCCTGCGTTCAGGGCGGAGGAGAAAGTCCGACTGGTGCTGCTGTATTTCCTGCAGATCTGCGGACTGACCCAAGCAGAACGCATCAAAGTAGGGAGTCTCCCTCTTCTGCGTTTCTTGTCTTTTTTGTTGCCCCCACATTCGTCTCCTGCGCCGCGGTGCTCCGGCTCCGGACAAATGTATATTTGTCTTCAAATATACATATACATACATGTGTGACTTCAAATATATATACGCATATATATATATACTTGTATGTCTTCAAATATACACATATATAAACATATGTGTATCTCTTCAAATATATATCCATATATATATATATGTGTCTTCAAATATATATATATATATATATGTCTACAAATATATACACATATATATGTGTATTTCTAGAAGGAAAGGTGTGCGTACAGGATTGCACATTACCCCCAGCGTTCCACGTCTTTCTGTCCGTCCTGCATCCTCGTATACGCATGTGGCAATATATAAGAAAGGGACAGAGAGTTGAACAGACCTCGAGATGGGCGTGTGACTGCTCGGGTAGAAGAGAACCACGTCGCCAGTTACTTTTTTCGTAGGCACTGATTTCTTGCAAGGGTGCGCAGGCGCATGCGTGTGACGCGCGCACGCGTGCACAGCGATAGGAAGGCAGTCGCGCAGGTGAGGGGAGGCGGGGGCCGTGTGAGGAGGAGGGGCCTCGGCCGCCAGGGGCGTCTGGTCGGTGCGCGGGTGGCGAGGCGTGATGTAGCGTGGGCGAGGGGGAGACGGAGAAGAAGTGAGGCGGTTCTGTCCATTTGGTCTGCGACGCAGGTGATGGAAATGGCGCAGCTCAGTCTCGCAAGTCAGCAATGCGTCCAGCGCTTCCTTCAACGTACGTCCGCGGCCAGACGGTCGCTGCCTCTCCTCTCGCTGCCTCAACAAATGGCCGACACACACGTTTCTCCTCTATATGCGATGCGACGACGCGTATGTGTGTGTGTGTCTACACGTGTCTACATGTGTGTGTCTACAATAATGGTGCACACACACACACACACACGTCTTATCTATTTTTCTAGGTGCGACGACGCGACGACTTACATGGGTCTTTGTGTGTGTCTGGGAGGGTGTCTAGAGTAGGCACTCCCATGCACACACTCTTTTCTTCCTCTCTCTGCCTCGACGCTGCTGCCAATTCGTACGCCTGTACCGTAGACACGTGTGTCTGTGTGTATGTGTGTGTGTGTGTGTGTCGATCTCTCTACCTTTATATCTGTTCTTCATATATGTGGTGCACGTAGGTACGTGTGTGTGTGTGTGTCTCTCTCTCTGTATATATATATATGTACATACATATATGAATGTACGCGGACCTATCTATATATCTATCTATCCATGCGTGCACGTAGGAATGTGTGGATATGTGTATTGACGTGTGTTTATATCTATATATATCTGTATACATATATATATATATGTATATATATATGTATATGTATATCTGTATCTATATATATATATATCTACTTTTCTTACTATCTTCCACGTGTATGCGCCTAAGTACGTGTATGTGTGCGCAGCTGTCTACGTATGGTAGTGTTCTTCATGTATATGCAGCTAGACGGACATATATCTATATATACATTATATGTATCCGCATTTATTACTGTTCATACGTACACCGACATACATACATATGTGTTTGTATATGTCTTCCTGAATCCCCTGTTCTTGGTGCTTGTACGTCCACGGATAGTCGTCTACTTCTCTGTGAAGACCACGCAAGTCTCGATTTCTCCATTTGATTAATGCAGGTGAGGCCGGCAGACGGCGCTTCGCATGCAGTGTACATCCCTGTGACTGTCGTCGAGGTGTTGTGTCTACGTAGCTAGATTTACGTACCACCGAGCTGAAGACTGCTTCGAAAGGGAGAGAAGAAGAAGAAGGGGGGTCGGTCGGGGAAGCCACTGCATGTGTGCGCGTCTGTGACTCTGCGCGTACATATATATACACATATATATATGTATATGTATATGTGTGTGGGTGCGTATAAACACACATGTCTATATATGTGTTGGCAGGTGAAGAACAGGGAGAGTGAATATAGACACACCGTTCGCCTTTGCGACTACACTTGGTAAAAGCAGAAAAATATAGACACGCGTGTTCCCGCATGTACGTACATAAAGAAGAGGGAGATACATACACACACGTCCATACGTCCACACATATGATGCGGACAGTAATAAAAGGTCACACATATATATATATATATATATATATATATATTAGAGAGAGACATACACACACACATACATTCCTGCGTGTACCACACACCAGTAAACGTACAGAGATACATACACACGCGTCCCGACCCTCGAGCCACTTGGTCTTCTTCTGCGTGGCTGACTGTTGGTAACTTTATATCATATATATATGTGTGTGTACGTGTATTTGTATATATGTATATATATACATATATCTACATACAAATACGTGTACGCGTTTCTGTAGACGTCAACCGCATAGATTCTTCACCACACACGAGAAGACGGTGACACAAGGACTGCTTAGCTAACGCGCTGACTATACTGACACGCATATATATACATATATATATATATATATATATATACGTCTATGTACTTACTTGTGTGTGCGCGTATATCTGTAAAGTCAGTGGTGCTTCGCTGAAGTACGCAGCTGACTGTACCTTGATATATGTGTATATCTACGAATATATAGTTATGTGTATATATATATATATGTGCGTCGAGTCAGGGTGACATATCGAGATCGAATGTGTACATTTGCCTGTCTGTATCTGCACTTGTGTAGTATACACGAGGTACGTCTTCTTCTTGTGTGTGGGTATGTCTGTGCTGCCTGGGACGGCCCCGCCTCCGCCGCCGCGTTTTTTTTTCTTCCTTTTGGGCGGCGTGCGATGGAGCGTGAATGGAGAAGGGTTTCTGCGGCTTCCTTGCCGCTTTTAAAGGGGATGAAAGGCACATCTGTCGAAAGGATACGTACAGGCACGTTCTTCGTGCCTGTAATTCTTCTGTATAAGAGAGTCGTCTATCTCTGTGTAGCGTGTCTTTCAGACGAGCCTTTTTCTTCGACTTCTGTTCTGGACTTGCGTGCCTAAACAGATTCGTACATTCCCTGCGTCGTCCAAGCCCTGGGGTGTACATACATCAGAGAAATACGACTGCACACACATGCATATATATATAGAAAGATAGATAGATGAATGTACGCATATCCATTTATATATGTGTAAAAAGAGAGGGAGATGGAGAGGGAGAGAGAAAACGGAAAGGGTCTGTAGGGTTCTAGCCATCTGTGTGGGCGTGTGTGCGGGAACACGTATTCATAAAGTTTCTACGTAGGTGCTGCCCCCTGCATGCGTCTGCAAGTTGCTGACTTCTTCCTGTGCATGCGTGCAGTTGACATAGAAGAAGACGATGTAGAGGGCAGCCTCTCCACTGCGGTAAGGACTCTCCACTTCACCCAGGACTCCACAACACCCGACATATATATATATATATATATATATGTGGAGAGAGAGAGAGAGAAACGTACCTGTGTATATACGTATATATACATATACGTCTGTATATGTAGGTACATATGTATATATATATATATATATGTATACATGCGTATATGCGTATGTGTGGTATGGATGTAGCTGCGCATACGTCACTGTACAATGAATCTATATAGGTATGTGTGTTTATATATATATAGAGAGAGAGATTTGCTGGCATATATATGTTGTATACATATATGTAAATAAACCTATATATGTATGTATATATATTTAGTCCTGGTTGTGAGCTTACGTTTATATATATATATATATATGTGAATACCTTCATATGTGCATACACACATATATATATATACATATACATGTACATATATATATATATTCAGTCATTGAGGGCTTCTACGTCAGGTCGAGCGACACGTAATCCGATTGAACATGTATATGTATGTATATGTGCGCGTTTCTGTGCGTCTGTGCATGCACCTAGGACGCAGATATGTCTTACGCGCGTGTATATATATAAAAATGTGTTTATTTGTAGTGGTTCATATATAGGGATCCCCACATGTAGCTCCTTATTCATTATCGCCTATTAATCGTTGTCACCGCATCCTCCTGAGGCAAACAAATATATTTTTCCTTGAGGTTTATCTTTGTGTCTTGCAGCACAGACCCAGTACAACAGCACTGCGAAGGAACATAACACACGCCATATTCTTACATACATATATAAATATATATATGTATATATGGTTATGTATATGTAGAGTTCGAGAGGGGGAGAGTAAGAGAGAGGCTGCTTCTACTCCTTTTGCATGTGAGTGCGGCGCTGGAGGACGTCTGCATCGCTGTGCGCAGCCCAACATATTTAAGTAGGTACGTACTTCGTAACCGTACATATATATGGTGATGTGTGGGCATAGGTGTAGAAATACTCATACAAATGTATACGTAGGCAGGTGGGGAGACAAAATTAGAAGCAAAAGAAAATACAGATAGGTGTGGATGGCTAGACGATCGATATGCAGAGAGGAAGGGGCGTCCAGATACCGAGCTGCAGGTCACTACACGTATATATAGACAGCTGCAACTGCTTGGACGCCGTAGACCCCGCACGAACATATATATATATATAAGTAAAATCTCTACATAAGTAGGTGTATTCTTGCAGACCTCTGCGTACGCGACTTGACGCCGCCGTCTCTTCAAATGCTCGTTTCTTCTCGTGTACGTTGCACTCGTGTGGGGAGGCCGTCAGACAAAGGTCAGTCCGGGAGGAGGAAGAAGTTCCACTTCTCAGTCTACAGATGTGAAACAGCAAGTTCTTTTTAGATACGTGGTACTGCGTGCGGCCGTTTTGGTGCGTGAAGATATCTATTTCTACATGCAGTAGGCAGAGAGGCAGACACCCACGTCGACGCATCCGCGTGCAAACACACACACACACACGGAGACATACACACATACGAATAGCCAGGAGACGGATCTGTGCTGCCTGTGTTAGTTTTTTCCAAGACCGCTACATGTGTCTTGGCGCTATAGAAGCAGTACCCGTACGTACGTGTGTATTTGTAGTTACAGTATAGGGTGGACGCACGTATTTACATACGCGCACGTTTGTTTATTTGTGAAGCTACACATTTAAGTCTACATTCATACGTCTGCGTACACGTCTGTGCTTACACGTATATATTTGCGGTATAGAAGGAACGCATGTGTATCTGTCCATCTGGGTATCTATATCCTTCCTTGGTCTTCAACAGATGTGTGGAGAAGCAGAGTCTTGCAAATACGTTGGTGCAGAGGGCGTCGACACATTTCGTTTGCTTCTGCGGAAGATCTCTGTGGCAGTCAAAAGACTCCCAACTTCTCTGTATACACTTCCGCAGAAATCTACAGACATACACGCACTGGCGTATACCCCATATCTCTCTATATACATATATATATGTATATATATATGTGTGTGTAGAGAGAGAGAATCATACCCGTTGTTGTACTTGTGGTGGCGGCGTGCGTTTGTCTGCCTACTGCCCATCCGGAGGTTTCCCTGTACGGAGGGGAGTTTTGGATTTCTCTGCTCGTGTCGCATCTCTTTTGTGTCACGCACACGGCTGTGTGGATAGAGGCGCACGCAATTTGTGCGGCTGCATGCGCGCGTTGCGCTGGTCGTTGCCGGGTGATGAGGCATGCAGGCGAAGCACACGCATCGCCTGAGTGTTGACAAGGAGAAAATAAAATATTTCAAGAAGCGGGCCAAGCATGCGGAGTACGAACTTTCGCGCTTCGAGCCCTGTCTCAAGCTGATTATGGAAGTACGTGTCTCCGTCTCTGTCCGCTGCGTCTGCTGCTGGCTCGTCGCATTACCAGACGCAACACACAGACGCAGCCGTTTCTCTCGTACGTTTGCTTCTTGTTGGTCGACAACTCTCTCGTCTGGTGGGGTGCCTGTCGCCCGTCTTCTGTTCTGCTGACTGCCTCTTTTCTCGGGCCTCGGCGGCGTTTCTCGCCCGCACGACTCTGCGTGCGCCCGATCTTACGTCTGAAGCGCGCTGCACACAAGACGAAGGAGCTGTGCACACCGTGCACATACGGCTGCCCTTCCCTCGCGTGGTCGGCTCGCCGTACATACACAGAAATGCGTATGCGTACAGCAGGGCTGCTGACCGCCTCTGTGAGGACAACGCAGCTCGCCCCGCCTCTTCACTAACAGCAGGGCACACGCGGGGTGCAGGTCCGGGGGCTTCGGCAGAGTCGTGGGCAAATACGTTCGAGTTGTTACTTGTAGAGGGACGCGGTCCATGCGGATCGCTGGTCGGGAAAAGCGGTGTACATGTGTGTCTGCTGGACAGCGAGACAGAGAAGCAGCGACGCGAGACAAAGCCAGAGGGAGACGGGGAAAGAAGAGAGGAAGTTTTTATAGCAGCTAGAAGAAGAAGAAAAGACAGAAGAGAACGCCACAGCGACGGGGTGGCAGCGTGAGACGTACACACATCCGGTCGACAGACGTCACTCCTCCCAGGAAGGAGAAAAACGCTGTGTGTCCCGGTGCTGCCCGCAGCCCTCTGTCGGACGGGTTGGCTACTGCAGTGCAGCAGCTCCTCTCTCTCCTATTTCTCTTCCTCTGTGGAGAGAGTTGGTGCTTCTGGGGTGCTCTGTGGCTGAGGTGGGCCTGTGCTGCTGCTGCTGTTCCGTCCACTGGCGGCTCTTCCCGCAGGCGCTGCTGCTGCTTGTGTGCACGCCGTTACTCCTGTTGTGGGCGCCACTGGCCTGCCTCGCGCCCATACCTGCTGCTGCTGCTGGTGCCTGCGCAACTGTAGTTGCACGTAGCAGGAGTGCGTGTGGTGCAGTCGCTGCTGCTGCCGAAGATGGTGCATGCGTTTTTGACTACCGTGAGGCTGCTGGTGGATGTGTGCTGCCGCGGGATTGCTGCTACTCTGCACGCGCTCTGCTGCACGCCCGGCTGGTGCCGTAGTGGCGTACACAGGCGGCTCCCCACTGCTCCCGCAGCTGCATGCCATGCGGCTGTTGTGGGCTTCACCTTCCGTCTTGTTCGTGCAGAAGGCGCTGCAGGGAGAACTGCACGGCGGCAATTTTCCTTTCGTCGAAGAGAGAGGGTACGAGGTATCCACACGGGATCTCTTTCTTTCTCTTTATCTGTCTCTCTCTCTCTCCATATATATATATATATATATATGTGTATCTACAAGAAACATACACACTTGTGTATCTTGCATTCAGTGGACACACCTGCGTGCGCCCGTGTGGAGGAGGTGTATCTGCTTGTCCAGAGTACATCGGTGTGTGTCTACCTGCGAGGGGGCAAGACGTGGAGTTGCTATAGATGGAACGATTCACGCGTCCGCCGTACACCTGTTGACCGTCCCTCTTTGTTCACTGCAAGAAACGCAGTGCTCCGGGTGTTCGGCATCTCTCTCGATCGGGTCCTACGTGAAAGAGGTGATTAGGACTAGAAGAAGAGGAAGTGGCAAGAAACGCCGAAAGCGGCAAGAGACGCCGGAAGCGGCAAGAAACGCCGAAAGTGGCAAAAAACGCCGAAAGTGGCAAAAAACGCCGCTGTCTGCCTGCCACCCTCTCGAAAGGGCGCCTCACTACGCACGGCAGGTGTCGACCTGGTAGAAGAATAGATGCGGGGCAGGAGCTTTTTCGTCTGCTGCGGCCTGGAGACTGCTCTAGACAAATACAAGTGCAGGTGCAGCAGAAACGCTGCTGGATGCTGGGACGAGCGGCCACAGCAGTGGGACACGCGCCGGAGCAGCAGCAGCAGCCAAGGGGATGTGCACCAGTGGCTTTTGACCCGCATTTGGTAACGCTTGCGTAAAGAAGGTCAGGCGCTTCGCGCAGTGTTTTCTTGAGCGGAAATGGCAGTGGTGACCAGGAGACGGTGACTACGTGAGACGCATCCTCCTCCTCCTCCTTTGGCCATGCGGCCCACAGCAGGTTGTTGCCGTCCTTATGTACGGAGGGTGTCTGAGAACGCTCTTGCATTAGAAAAGGAGCTGAGGGTCTCACCAGAGGAGCGGCCAAAACCTCCCACGAGACAGAAAACGGAGAGGGATGTGTCCACGCCGGAAGGATGTGTCTGTCGCTCAAGCAGTCGCACTGGCGGTGTGGTAGCCTCTCTTCTTTCTCTTTCTGAACGCGGGGACATGCGTGGTCTGCACTTAAAGTTCAAACGTGCACGCGTCACGGGCAAAGAGATCTACACACGAGCGTTTCGCGGCCAGCGAGACTATTTCAGTAACAGCCGGCTAATGCAGCAGCTGGGGACGCTTCTGTGTCTGGGAAGCCATATGTGGTGATGTGTGGATCACGCGCTGAACGTCTCGTCATTGGAGTCTACGTGCAGCGCGTGACGCGTGCGGAACGAGGCCGCACGCCTTTTGTTTACGGGAGTCACTACACTTCAAGTAGCCACACGAGTCGGCGTGTCCACGTCGTTCCATTCGAGCTTGCAGCGTGGAACAGCCGCACAGCTCTGCTTTTGTTGATAAACACGTGTCTGCGTTCTTCCTTAGAGCCGCAGACCAGGAAGTACGAAAAAACAGAGGCAGTCATCCGTCATGCCGCTGGAGTGTCTGTACAGTCCAGACCGTGTGATACGTTGACGATTCTTTGTCGGAGCGTGTCTACGCGTGCAGCCGAACACCGAGAGTGAACCCTACTTTTCTCCCGCGCAGCAACGTGATGCGCACAGCTTCTCTGTATACCGGCTTCCTTTCTCTGTCGAAACGTTCAACTCTCTCTAGGGACCCCTCTGTCTGTGCGCAGTGGCGCGTCTGTTTGCGGCGATGGGTAGAGGACTTGCGGCTGCCGTCCAAGCAGCTGGTCGGCGTGTCTGACAGCCAATATTGCTTGTCGCCAGACTTTTGTCACGCCAAAAGAGGGGACAGTCGAGAGAAGTGACCGTGCGTTTCCTCAGAATTTCCCACGGAAAAGGACTCACGTCGCGAGTGGCCATGTGCGGAGATTCTCCCCGCGTGTGTTGCTGCTGCAGCCGTTTCCCTCGAAATAAGACTGCGAGCGCAGATACGCGCGCACACATTCAGAGTGCGAAAGCAGGCCGCTGTAGAAATACAGAGAACGTCGACGTGTCTGCGTCTGGGGCTGCTGCAGCGGTAGATATTTCATGGAAACGTGAAAGCACATACCTATCTGTACGTCTGCGTGTTTATATGTGTGTAGAGCGAGAAAGAGAGATAGGTAAAAAATGCGCGTTCTGTAGGGGTGGTGCGTTTCGTTGATGGCATTGGAATTTTTGGTGCATATTATAGCGGTGGAGAAGATTTTTCAAAAGTGCGTACAGCGTGCGCCGTTCCGTCGGACGACGGAATTTGCGCGGATGGCGGCACTGTTCCATATCCACTGCGCAGGAGTGTCTCCACTAACTGCCTCGTTACGTGTCTATCGCCGCAGCGCTTATACATCTCTGACGCTGCTGCTGGGGGCTGCTGCTGCTACAGGCACACCACCGCGAAGACGCAGCTGCGGAAAGGAAGCTCGACTACCGGTGAGTCTGCTTCTTCGACAGGAGGGAGAGGAGTAGCAGCAAGAGCAGCCAAAAATATCCTCTACATAACGTCTGAGTCGTCTTAGAATGCCGGAGAAAAGTGTGGACAGAGGGAGTCCATCACTTCTCTGTGGATGCGATATCTCTGACCCACGGCTCTCTTCTGGTACACCTGCTTGTCGTAGTGTAAACGGTAATGCGCCGAGAGTATTACGCGCCCCGCGGGGTGCTGCTGCCGTGTGCCGGGGTGCAGAGCTGCAATGCACTGGTGCTGGCGCATGGTCACATATATGGATGCATATATATCCATGTGTAGGGCACGCGCATACGGTTGTTGCGAAGCGTCCGAGAGATGTGTAGTGTTGGTGACGTATCTGTGCTTCTTCAGACCAAGCCATCGGCAGAGCGACCGAGTGGGACTGGAGCTTTGGCTGGACGGCGCCGCCCTCAGCAGTATGTCGTACACCCCTGCGTGTACTCCTTTCTTTTCTCCCCTCTGTTCTTGTTTTTATCGGTGAATGTGATTATCTGCGGTCCCACGCGCACGCGCATTCCGTACACCGCTGACCGAAAAACACATGTCGTAGTACTCTCGGAGTCGTCGTCACGTGTCCGCAGACATCCCCGCCGAGGCGGACATTGTGCCCGTGCGCTCTGAGTGTAGCAGAGAGTTTTGTCGTCCTGTGTGAGGGGAAGATCGGCAATATGGGGAGGGAAGAGATCCGCTTGTGTAGCAACGTCTATGTATCCTGTTCACGGGTACGCACGTACCTCTGTGTATCCCTGTGTATCTATCTGTGAGCAGTAGAAGGATGTGGTCGTGCCCGCCTCAAAGGAAATAATATAAATGTGAATCCTTGCGGTACCTTCTCGGAGAAGCTGGGCGCATAATGCGGACGGGAGAGTAGCTGCATACACACGTGAAAAGTGACGGTGTCTTGTCTTGCGTCCAACTTGCGAGAACGGCAGTGTGAGGACGACGTAGCTTCCTTGGTAGAAAATATTTGTGTGTCTACGTGGAGGCTTTTTTGAACGTCTACGCAAAACGCGTATGTGTACGTACGTGGGGGAGACCGGGTCCCTTCGCACGTGCACATATAACACGTGTGAACATCGGCACGTAGAAGAAGACGCGTGCGGAGAGTGATAGTGAGCGCGGATAGTCTTCGTCGTTCTCATCAAGTACCGCGGAAAAGTCGACGTCCAAGCCGGTTGACCCGGTAGGGAAAACCGAGTGTCCTAGAGAAGGGTCGCGGAGGATCGCCTTGACGGCAACGTTCATGGCTTTCCACGTGGCAGGAGAGGAGCTACGCCGGTTGCTCGTACCACCACCATCGCACTTGTGGAGGTTATCGTCTAGATGTAGAAAAGATCGTGATTCACTACACACTGCAAAGTGGTCCTGCAGTCTTGTGTACGCATCTAGTAGATGTGTGTGTATGTACGTACGGGTGTGTCAATGCACCGAAGGTGAGTCACTATACAAATCGATACGCCTGCGGGCGTGGTAACGAGTGCGTCAAAAGATACACACATGGCTGTGCTCGTGGGTCAGAAAAAGTGTTGGCGTGGACACTCGCGTGCGTAGGTGGGTGCACGTACATCCAGCGGAACACAGAAAATGTCCACACACGGCCACAGGAAATACTTAAATTTTTACGCGTATACATGTGTGTGTGCATATACGTGTATCTTTGTATGTGTGTGTGTGTATAGCTACCTAAACGGATACATTCGAAGATGCACGTTTGCGGGTACACATATATCGATCTGTTTGTCTGTCTCCCCTATGAATGAGTGCGTCTGCAAGGCTGTAGCTAGCCGGGCACTGTATAGACGTTAATGTATAGATCCGGTTATAGCTGAGTATACGTACACCTGTGAAGTTGGCGTGGGCGCACGTGAACGCATACGCCTCTGTGTGCATCTTTGTAGGTGAGGAAGTGTAAATAAACGCCTGCGGGGGCATGAGGAGAAAACCGGTCTGTGCTTCTCATGAACGGAGATTGCGAGTATGTGTCCGTGTGGGAAGTGTGTGGGTGTGGGTCCCGGTGGAGCAGGCGACCTCGCCGCAGCACTCCGAAGGAACACGGGAGCGGCTGATCGTCTTCGTCCTTGGCGGAGTGACCCATTCAGAAATGCGTTCTGCATACACCGTCTCCAAAGAGCTAGGCGCCGACGTCTTCTTAGGTGAGAATTTGTAGCGGCTCAGACGACAGCATCACTCGGACCCGTGAATAAATCCGTGTCTGTGTTGAGACGAGGAGGCGCCTGTTTCAGCGCGAGCCGCGTACTGTCGGAGGACGCCAGGTGCTCCTTGTATTTGTTCTAGGCGGTCTAAATACGTACACGTAGGTGCCGCAGGGCGCTGAGCTGCGGAGGTTCTGCAGGAAGTCGATCAGCCAGCCGACTGCTGCTTCCAAAAATTAACTGTAGTGGCCTGTATCTCTCTGTGCTTGGTGCCGAAGTGCTTCTGTGGAGCCAAGCTGCGACCCGCAGGACCGCAGACGGCGGCTTTGCTCTTCGTCGCGTCGGTGGAGTTTCTGCAATGCTGCCCAAGCATGGTGGCGTGGGGAGGAGCGACACAGCTGCAGTCCTTTTAGCTCCCAGCAGCTTCAGCAAGAAAAACCGACGTTTTTTTCTACTTCAAGAAGACGATAGATCTAATACGCGTGCATGTCCGTTTGCAGCCCCGGCGCACGAATACTTAGTTGTAACATGTATAGCTTTCTGCGTCACGTAAACGAAGACATTACTATGTACATGCACATATATCTATGTGTATATGTATATACACATAAAATGCAGCAAGCGAGTAAAGATTGCTATCGCACTCTCGCGGCCGTCTTCGCTTTGAGTGCTGCAAGCCGTGTTCACAGCTTTATTTCGTGAGCTCTCATTCTGGTAAGCGTCGTTCTCACGCACGGGAGTCGCGCAAACAATCTTCCATCGTTCCTCGTTGACTCTGCGATCACAGCGTGCCAACGGGAGCTAATGTGATATGCGGTAGCCAGGAGTATATGCGTGTTGATCTGCAGTTCGATAACTCGCAAAGTCGTTGAGTTGTCCCACATGAAGAAATTCGCGTTTTTGAAAAAAATGTGGAGAGGGACTAAGACGATGCACTCAACATTCGAATGTAGTGCAGAACGCGCACAGCACTGGGAGTTACACGGATGCGAAAATAGACTGAGACGAAATGTTGTGAATTTCTTCCTCCGTAGCCCTTGTGGCAAATGAGAAGCCTGCCGGTATCTGCAGGTTCAACTGATGCTGTTTATGAGATAATGCCTAGAAACAATACTTGAGCGCAGCAGCCCACTCTAAGCAGCCGTCTGATGAGACGGCGGCAACGTGCATCCCCGCCTGTAAGAGTAAACTATGTTGCATGTTTCGGTGGCGAACCCCACATCTCCTTCTATTACCGGTTTATATACATATATATATATATTCAATTTCACATTCCACACACATAGAAAGCGTAATTCCCTGTGGACACACAAATATACGGTGTGTGGATGTGTCTGTGCTGCTGACCTCCGATATGGCTTGAATCCCGCTTGCGCCAGCCCACGTACTGGAGTTCTATTGTGCATGCAGGAGACCTGCACGTGTACGCGTATCTACGCCTACACATCACCGTGCGAGTGTGCGTCGTTACAGGTGGAGCTGCAGCTAATCCACGACACTTGTTGTTGCTCCCGGGACATCTGTGCATGTGTGCCCATGGACACGCATCCACACACCTACACGTCTACTGCCCTCACACGTGCGACTCGGGGGGCCGTTCGTTGGGTCGAGAGTGCTGGAAGAACTCTGTGTGTGCGTGCGTGTGGCTGTGCGCACCAGGGCTTACGTGAGTGCATCTGTTACGTTATTTCTTCGAAATAGATTACCTCGTACTTCACCACCTCCCAGGGCGTGCTACTACGTCCGTGCCATAAGAGCAGTTGTACGCCGTAACTCATTTTTACTTGAGCGCCGCAGCGGTTTCAATTCTTCCGCATTCGCAGACAAGAAGCACACTGCTCATGTGTGTGGTTGTCTTGCAGGAGGCTCATGCATTTTAACTCCTCCGATGGTCCTGAAGCTGCTGAAAGACGCTGGACCATCTCCTGCAGCTCGTGAAAAAAAGTGATCGCGTGTCTCCTCAACACTTCAACCGTAGTGGAACACCGGAAATCCGGGATTGGAGCCACCTCGTGTAACCGGAGAGGAACAGGTGGATTGTCGTCCACCAACGGCTTACATGGCGTGAATTCAAACGTTCTTTTCTTCACCGTAGATGGTGGCCAGTATACCACCTATTGCACTACTTGTTCCACATATCACAACAACAAACGTGTACACGACCGTCCGCAAACAGATAGTCATGCGAGTATATACAAGGTGATACAACGAGGTGTTGCAGTCACTGCTGGAACTGTTGCCCCAGAGTGACTTTGCACAAAGGAAAAAAACAGTGCGTCGGTGCTTCTGTGCGCGAACTTTTTGAAAGGACAACCGTCAAAGAACAATGCGGACAGGCTGCGATAGCAGAACGGCCATCTTACACATTCTCGACATCGAAGCGTATCCCCCCAGGGTGTCACAACTCCTTCCCCCTGAGTGCGCTCCTGCGAGTAGCATACTCGCCGGAGTTGTCCCACGTTAAGCTACTATCTGGAGAGGCCGACATAACAACTTCATTCGGTTTTTGAACACAAACACACACACACACACGGCCCTCCAACGCAACAACAAAAAAACATTAATTTATAGAAAACTGCGAGTCTTTGCCTGTTTACCTCGCTCCAGCGAGAGACGTGGTTGTTCCTCCTGCTCGTGCCCCCTTGCGGCCTTCCACCCACATTTGAACCGCGTACGTACAGAGGTGTGTATATATGGCCGATCTTGTGACAATTACAAAACAAAACATTTCCCAGGGATCGATCACCTTTGTGATTCAACCAATCACACACACGGCGAGGGGCCGCCGCGCAACGTCACGCCCATGGCGTGGCCGTGTTAGCACCCTAGCGTATCAGCAAAGCCACGGCGCAGGTCAAAATTCTGACTGTCGACGCTAGGGTGTTCGCCACCTTATTCAATTTCACCTTGACTGTTAAAATATACACAGCAGTTTGACTGCTGAGGCACGTAACAACAAGCACCCATGAGCGGTACCAATGCCTCCGTAGCACAGCAGCGCCGCAGTCACGCGCGGAAACCTGCAGTGACGGAGAAACATTAGTAACGATGGTAGTTTATGAATCCCAGCGAATGCGTCGTCCCGTGATAACGTGCTAGCGAGTGAGCCGTTCGACTACAATTCTAGTGCAGGCAGCTACGTTGGCAAAACCGCAGCCAGACGCGCATATGCGATGCCAGCCGCGCGTCCTACCCACACGGCACCAATTTACCTTCCCTGCGTGTAAATTCTCTATCTTACGTATTCGCACCACCAGCTGAGCTACAGTGAAATAATCACCCGATTAGGATACAAAGCCCTTGCGAAAAAGGAGTCGCTGCGTATAGGCCGATCTGGCAGGTTCTGCAAGCCGATGTGTGCTACAGTCCATATATATATATATATATATATATATGTATACACGTATGTAATCTAAGGTGGAAACTTAAGTGCGTGCGTTCGAGTATTCACACGTATTTTTCGTCCAGGTACGGGAACGCAGATATATATATATATATACATGCAGGTGCGCAAGGCAGGGCTTACCAGCAGCTGACGTTACAGACAGAGAAAATGTAGGCGTTAAGAAGGGATGGTGGTGCCAAAAACGTGGTCCCAGAATTTATTGCTGACGCCGAAGCCGTGCATCGGATGTTTGAAGTGGTGCTGCATATGATAGACTTTCATCTTTCTCACGTAAACGAGACGGGATAAGAAAGAAGAGTGATGCGTTGAGTAGTGCAATACGTCATAGGCCATGTAGCCCAGCATGCCCCCCGGCCAACTTCCCCAGAGTAGCCACTGCGGCAAGACAAGGCTCAGTGTGGCGTACACCCACACAGAGAGGAAAATCAGCAGCACCGGCGGCACTACCAACCTGAGACACAGAAAAAAGAAAAAACAGCAGCACCAGCAGAAGCACACGAGACACACCCACTCACATACCAAGATTCAGTCTGAAGCACATTCGAGCAGCGGCGGCACCTCGTGTGTCACAGGCAAGCGCACGCAGAGAAAGGTCTCCGAGCGACAACACTTAAGTACGTACATATCCACACGCATATGTGCATACGTAACGGGAGGTACGCAACTGACCAGCTCTTCTTCTTTACTCTTCCTCTGTCCTCGTCTCCTCTCTTTACGCAGCTCCTCTCTTCCCTCCCTCATAATCTTTCGACCTCACTCTCCCCTCCGTCACTCTTTCTCACTGCCTCTCTCTGCTTTCTTCATGTTCTTCTCTCATGCTCTCCTCCCAGTCCCTCTTTCTTTTCCTTTTCTCTATCTCCCCATAGTTGTTCTTTCATCTTCTTCTTTTCGCTGTCTCCCTTACCTGGTTGTCCCCCTTGCTTCGTCTGTTTCTCTGTGCACCTGTACTTTGTTTTTCCCCCCTCCCTTCTCTGCCCCCCTGTAGTTGTTGTTGCTCTCGTCTTTCTTTTTCTCCTCCTGCCCCTCTCTGTACTTGTTTACCCCCCCGTCTCCCTGTCTGTCTACGTACCTCTCCTCATCTTATTTTCTCTCCTCCTTTCTGTCCTTTTCTCTCTAATCGTCGCTTTCCCTCCCCTCCCTCCGCGTCCTTTTAGTTAAATCCTGCTTCTTCTCCCTCCCTCTTCCTTTCTTTGTATTTCGTTGTAAATCCTTGACCCTTTCCCTTTCTCTCCCTCCTTTTCTCTTTTCTCTCGCTCTCCCCTTTTCCCGTGCCTTCCTCTCCCTATGCCTTCCTCTCTTCGTGTGTTTTCTCTTCTTTATCTTTCTTCCCGCCTCCTCTTTCTCTTGTTTCCCCCCCTGGGTCTGTGGTTTTCCTTGACGTCCTGCCTTCTCAGTATCTGTTTCCTTTTCTCGATTTTTTCCTCTCTTTTGGTTTAGTCTTCTTTCTCTCACCCTCTCCCCTCCCACGCCTTTCCTTCCTCTCCCTCTCCGTTCCTTGTCTGCGATCATCCGTACCTGAGCGGATCGAGCGGCAGCAGGTGATGCACCGCATGCAGCAGGAAGTGTGCTACACGCACGACGCTAAAGTCGGGAAGCCAAGCCTCTGGGAAATGAAAGACGAAGCGGTGGAGGAAATACTCAACAGCAGTCCATACGCCCAGGCCCAGCAAAACCATCGCAACAACCGCTGCCGCGCAGTTAGCCATGCAAGAGAGATACAGCAGAAATAATGCCCACGGCGTCCACACGACCGGGATCACCCACCAGTGGGTTTTTGAGAATGGTTCCATCCTAAAAAGCAACACGTGGAGACGCCACAAAGAAAAAAGACGCACAGGGAAAAGTGTCCGCCAAAAACGCAGAGGCAGACGAAATGTATACGAGAGGAGCACGTGAGTGCGATGAGAAAATACCCCGGGTGCACACAACCCAGCGGTGACAGGGGGACGCTACGCGAAACCGTTTCGGGGAAAATAGAAAGCTGAAAACGAGCGGGGGAAGAAACTCGACGGCACGCGGATACCAGAGGACCAAGAGGCAACAAATCAGGGGTCGAGCAAGGAGAAAGGCTACAAAGACGACAAATGAAGAAGAGACGCAGAAGAGAAGGAAGACTGAGATAATAGAAAGCAGCATGTACGGAAAGGTAAAGGAAAACGAGGGAACAGTGAGAAATTCCATTGGGTAGAGCAATGAGTGGAGTGTGTAAGCCGAAGCAAAGAACATAAGAGATATACCGGATGTGGCAAGCCGGGAAAACAACTCGAAAATGCAAAAGAGAAGAAACGAACAAAGAGACACAACCCACCGAAACAGTCGGGGTAAAGATGTGTGCAGAGGAAAAAGTGTGAAGTAAGTACGAAAGGAGAGAGACGCCCGCACGAAGAGAAGTCAGGCGCGAAGGTGTCTACCAAGTGAGGAAATAGTGGGGAGAACCGCAGGATATTTCTTGTACACAGGTGGAATGCAAGAGAGAAGCACAAACTTGAAAAAGTGTAACAACAGGTGCGAGAAAAGTTCCGACGCGGAACGGTGAGGACGGGCACACGGAGTGAACAGAGATATTGAAAAAAAAGGACAAAGAAGTGAACAAAGGACTACACAAAAGAGGGGGACTAACCACAGTTACGGTGAACAGCAGACCGATAGGAAATCGAAGCGCTTTATCTGTCCTAGATATTGCAGAGCACGGCGCCGGCCTTTGTTCAACTACGACGACAAAGGGATAAGAAGAGATACACAGACGAGAAAGTGTGCGGCGGCAAGGGAAGAAAAGTGTCCATCTTTTCCAAAAGCTCTCTACCTCACAGTTTCTTCCCACGATATCCTGCAACACGTTTTGTGGGCAAAAAAGGAATTCCCATTTATTCAATCGGAGTCTGACACTCATCACGTCTCTGCTTTTTTCTTTGCCTTTGCCGGTACACACATTTGAAGATTTTGCCTGTCCTTCTCCCCACAATCTCTTTGTTTTGTTCCATATGCTGTCCTGTCTGATACTCTGCGCTTTACTCTATTTCTCTTTGCAAGACTTTTGCTGCGTGTTTCTCGTTTCATCCCTCTTTTTGTGCAGACTACACAAGCGCGAAGATTCACACGAATATATAGAGAGAGACAGAGAGGTAGAGAAATACAAGCACGCGTACAGACAGACAGACGTTGATACACATATACCTGAGACCGTACCCGTTCATCTATATTTCTGCGTATACACTGGTGCAGCGATGCTACCATGCAGAGACGCACGTGCGTAGACGAAGCCAGTACACCCAGACCCAGACCTGTTTAGACGCGTGTGAGTTATAAGCAGCTGATCTCTGCCGTGTTGCCCTGCAACTCCCAGAAAACAGCACAGCTTACTGAAGAGCAGTCTACGGCAGACGAGCAGTACTTCCCCAACGCAGCGCGACGCTTGCATGCACCAAGGTATAGGTAGATAGATATATGTATCCCACGTGGTTCTTTAGACAATCATCAAGGACTCTCAAACGGAGCAATTCGAAACGTGAAATTTCAAGGAGTGGAGGCAAGGAAGTGGCGTCTTCGAACTTCTACTCTACCCACACTGCGGCCCCCACGGAATGCGCACGTCTGGGGTTGATTTGCAGGCCTTGCGAGAATCTCTGTAGCTCTTCCCTTTAAGAAAGATCAGCGTGAGGGAACGTGAAGATACGGAGCGTGAACGGAAAACAAAAAGGGGAGGGAAGGGATTACGTGGACGCCCAAAAAGAACGCCGCCTAGCGCAGGGCTGCTACGCGAATGATCGGTGGACACTGCTGGGGCGCCACACGACAGAACAAGAAGAGAGCAATCTCGTGTTGTTTTTCGCAGCACGAGCCTTACCGACTGTAAGACGCACGCACGAGCAGGAAAAGGGCCGACGCCAACCTCGAGGAGATCGCCGGTTCCGCACAATTAGCAGAAGTACTTTTTCCGATGTTACGCTAAGTCTGCGCATACCTTACGCTGTCGTGTGTGCTTCTCGAGATGCGCACGAGTGCACGCAAACACACACACACACATATGCGTATGTATGTACACACAAACAGCTGTTCACGGGAGAGGGACGTGCGTGCAGAGTGCACACGTGTACGGACTAGCAATCGTGACGAATCTCCCCCTACGCTTCCTTTCCCCTTTCCTTCTAGCTTTACGGTTGGTACACCCGTTCTCCAGAGACACTACAGTCGCTCTGTGCCGCTGAACGTTTCCGCGCGGGTGCCCACCACAACCGCTTCGCGGGCGCTTCTTTGGACTCTGTGAACGAACGTCAATGTGGCGCCTGCTGGCCTACCAGGCGTAAGGCATCAGGGGCACGACTTTGGTCGTAAGAGAGTGAGAGTTGATTAGTCGTATGTAGTCTTCTTTACTCAGATCCCAGATCTGGGGGAGAAGAGGACGGTGGAAATCTACGAACGGGTGGAGAGGAAATCCGTCGGGTCCTGTAGGAATGAGCTTCGGGGGCGCGGCCTGGAGCGCATGGAAGTCTTCTCTGTCGTTCAACGAGAGCTGCGTAATGGCCTGCCGTTTATCCGCAGAAGAACTCACCCTCCGTTCTCCGGATCCTGCGTCGTGGGCACTTCCTGATATAAAACTCTTTTCTTTGCTATCCGTGATGGCGCCTGGGCACAGGCAGACACCGCCACCCACTTCCTGAATATAAGCCTGCCGCCGCTCAGCTACGATTCCCACGAGGTAGTCATCGAGAAGGTTGTGTGCAGCAGCGGAGTGGCCGGCCTCTTCAAAAGCCTCCGTGATATCCGTACCGTATCGACCTTCCAACAGCTCGTCCCCCCCCGGATGGTGAAAGTCAGTCAGACTGTACACACAATTGCGAAGAATTACTAAGGGACGAGCCTTTTTATCCTTACTCGACCAATCAGAGCGTCCTCTCTTGCCGCTGCCATCTTCGTCTTCGCTGGTGCTCCCCAAGCTGCTACCTGTTGTGTCCGTGACACTGCTCGCTTCTCTGCTGCTGCCGTTATTCCTGAGACCGAGTTCTGCTCTGCTACCGCTCTTGCATTGTGCGCTGCGGGTGGTCTCATGAACAGTCCGGCTGCCTTGGTCGCTCCGGCTGCTCCACGTTCGGTCCGTGAGGCCCTCGCCGCCAGCACGCTGCTCCCTGCTGCTGCTTTGCACAAAGGCGCTCCCTTCGTTCTTGATGTACGCCTCAGACAAAAAGACGCCGTGAAGCGGGCACGCAGGCGAACGCTGCTGTCCAGCCGGAGCTACTGTTGCTTCGCTTCTCTGAGTCGAGAGAGGAGGGGAAACGTCCGCGGTGCTGGGGAGCGAGGTAAGGGGGCACCAGCTCCTGTGCGGTGTCGGATCGCGTGATTCCATCAGCTCAGTGGGGGCAACATATTCTTCTCGCCGTTTGCTGGGCAGAACTTCTGAACATAGAGCCATCCCGTCTGCCTTCGTTGGCGACGTATCTGGCGTAACAGGAATGTGTTCAGTCTCTTTGGTCCTTTTTGAGAAAACCGCAAAGCGAGAAGCGTGCACCTCCTCCTTTATTCGCCTCGTTACTGGTGGCTCCGGGTGGCAGTTTCCAGCTCTGCAGACGCAGGTGTACCTTCCCGCCACCGATTACATGCTAGGTGATACTTAAACAAGGCTGCATGCCGGACTGCTTTTCTACAAACCACAGTCGTGACGGAAGGGCGCGGGGTCACAGAAAATGGAAGGCAACAACGCGTAGAAGAGATTTAGGCACAGGGCTGGGGAGTGGTACTTGTGATCGCACAACGTTACAGTCACAAGATAGACAACACAGGAAAGAGACCCGCATCAACAGTGAGTCCCCCATCGAGGGGAAGCAGACCACCATCTATCGCGCACGGAAAACGTGACACGCATGACAGGCGGCTTGTCTGCGGGGCGCTGAACAGGTTGTCGGTAGGGACTGCCCGCGTTTGGTGTGCGACAACCACCTTTTGTCCGGAAGGATAGACACCGGGACACCTCGGATCTAGGCAAGAAACAAACTGCAGGCCTGAGGCAAACCGCAGGAATGGCGCACTTCTACAACTCGCCGCCACTGCGTTCAAAGACGCGTGTCTCTCGGGCATTTCTTCTATCGTTATAAACCGACGATATCATCACGATAAGCAATCTGAGGTGGCTACACATTTTTCTATCACAATTATCCGCTCAGACACTGCGGACGCGGTGGCGCTTCCTTCCCCATCCGCAGTGGGCTGCTGCAAAAGCTAACACCGCAGCACATCATCTCCCAGGAAGTTCCAGCGGGAAAAGATGTGCCCGAGTGCGGCATGGAAAAACTGCCGCTACGAAACGCAGAGCTAGCAGTCAAGGCGTGTGGGTTCTATTTCGTAGACAACTAGACATTTGTGCGTGTGGGCAGTCGGGTCGGGTTGAAACAATACACCTGCACGAATGAAACGTTCCTCTCTGCCGATGACTTAAACTGAATAGGAGTGTCCGAGATGTGCCTCTACAGTTTAATGAATTTACATCACAGCATAGGCCCCATCTACGCAAGCGCGCGTCAGGGCTGCTGCAGTACCGCCTACGCTGAATCAGATTACCGTGTTTTTTGCATGCGTCGCGCGCGTGCAGCAGTAAGGATGGAAACAGAGGAATACAACGGGGACGGAAAAATAAGAATACCGGTACTACTGTAGAACCCCTTCTCTGTTCATTCAGTCTCCCCTGTACATGCATGTGAATGTGTATTGTGTATATCTGTGTACACGAAAACACCTACGCACTGAAGACACGCGTACGTCGTATGTGTACGCGTGACAACTCGTGGACTTCTTCACGACGAGGCGTCTCTTTGCCCGTCCCTCATCTCCCCTTATCGAAATCCGTGTCCCCTTATTTTATCCTGGCGGGCCCCTCTTAATTTTGCGGCCTGTTGGTGAACAGGGTACCGGTCGATAGAATTCGGGTTCTTTTCCCACCCAGGCAACGCTACACTGGTGTAAGCGAGCCGCCTTTCTTGATTACCTTTCGTTAAAAAATTGATTTTCCAGTCTTCGTGTCGAATCTCTCGAACTACGCCGCTCCGTGGACACACCAGTCTAGTTCTACTTTGTGCACGTAAGCGGGTAGTCTTGCCTCATGTGTCTTCGTTAGGAATGGGCTGATCTGTCGACCTACGGCTGGCGCGTCTGCTGTGGGCGAGCCAAAGGTGTCTTTGCAGATGTACTTTTCGCTTTCCCGTCCCGGAAGACGCCTATCTACGTATTCGGCCATATTTGATGTACGTTCTAATTCTCGCTCCGTTTTTCGTCGAAGCTGGGCAGCCGGTGCGCTGGCACACACACATACTGCACCCTTTTCGCTGCGAAGCGCCGCCGCCCCCACGAACGTACCACGAGAGGATAGCGATGCAGGAAGCTGATGCAGCCTGCCAGTAAAACCGAATGTGGCGCATACGTATATAAATGAGTATGCGACACAATATGCAGTGTGTGAATAAAGAATAAGTACAGCTACACGCCTAATATATGCGACACAAACCGAATATGAAAAAGGGCAAAATGTACTCTATATAACAGCCAGAGAGGACATGAAGATACGAGCATCCTAGAAAACTACAAGAACACAGTGCACTAAAGAAACGAAGCGCCGTAATTTTCAACTTCAGTTAAACGCACGGACTGCTATTTCGCGACCTGGTCAATTATGATGAAAACTGTGTAAACCTGATTAGGCATGTAGACCACTTTGGGAAAATGGTATTGGCTAGGGCGTGGCAGCAGTTGCCGCCAAAGCTCCAGGACCACCTCATGCGCCTGAACCGGAGCTTCTCGAGACTCAAGGGCAGGACGGCAATCTTTGACAAACGGACAGGTATATTAACAGTAGGTGAGTGAGCAATAATATACGATTGTTCGCATTTGTACTATATAGAGGTGTTTTCACTCGTCGTTAAGGGCACCGCTGGAACAGCAATCCAACCGAAGGGACAAAAGCACCACCAGCCGCTCGTAGGATTTCATGATCGCGTTGTTTCTCGTTTTACGCTACGTCGTTGTTGCCTGGACACCGTGCAGCAACCCTGTCGCGGCAGCTGACTTCTTCTGTTACACACTGGTACCTTTTGCGTGGCATACGTGTGACTGTGCAGCCCTCCCGTTCACCCTCTTGATGCTGACCACTGTTGCCACCGGCACGCAAGTCATTGACAAGCAATTCGAGCTCAGAATGCTACGCCGGCAGTCTGTCTCTTTGCGCGAACATCTGCATGAAGAGCAGAGGAAACAATATTTGCAGTTTTTGTCGCAGACGGACTCGTACGAAAAACTCGACAATTCGGTCCCAGTTCCGCGACAACGTGAATAAAAGTGGATAAGAGGAGACTTCTGCCCCAGAAGGCAGCGATGAAAAACCTGTTACACTCGAGCAGAGTTTGGGATTGGGATCGTCTACGTCACTGTACATAACGGAGGCGAGTGCAGGGTGGTCCAATACAGGCGGCATACCTGTTACTGAGAGGACCCAAAGATCTCCAGTTTCGCTTCAATGGGTAAGGAGCTGTACCACGTGGACGAGTGTGCAAAAGAGGGAGAAGTATTTACGGCCGTATTCAGCCGTTGTCACCACACTGCTCTAGCTCCATTGTGTACCAGTGGACGTGGGGTGCGGAAGTCTTCTTCCTGCAAGCACGGCTTCGTGACATGCGGCAATGGCAGCCGTGCTGGCGGACCACCTCAAGGTCGTCCAGCAGAAGACGTACTTTACAGAGTTTTTTATCAAGGTAGTATGCGAACGTCCTTGGCAGTCGCTACGTGAAAGGGCAGCAGAAGAGCGATGCGCCTGTAGTGCTCGCGACGGCTATGTAGTCTTCTGGATGTCGCGCCGTCCCTATTTAAAAAGTGCGACGCTAATTGAGAATTCATGAAAACCGCATGCGTACTCGGGAAAAAACGCTTGTTCCGCGAGCGAGATTACTTTTTTGCGTCTTCTATTCGTCGAAAATGTTTCTATTTTGTTGTGCTACATCAATTATGGTCTCTGCGGGCATCCAGCAAACGTGCAAAGGGAGGCGACACGTAATCCACGAATCTTCTTGTAATCAATATCAGCAGGTCTTTGCGAAGCGTAGACGACTGGAAATCTAGTAGCTGGACGACAGAGTTGCGAAGGTAAATCGCTCTGCTCTAAAGTTTGCTCCATTTCTTCGTACCTTGCGCAAAAACTGTGACAAACTGCGAGCCAGAGATACCCGGGATTTTTCTGCGTTGATGTGATTGGAAGATTGCGAGACTACCATGCATTCCCACACAGCTTGATATTGATTGAAAGCCTGTTGAAAGCATCGATCACCTCTATCACTCGGTATCTGCGCAGTGCAGCCTTTTGAATTCGAAAACACTGAGAATCTTGCCGCCCATAACTGCGGACCTGTCGCCGACAGCTCCGACTATGTTGCCACCGTCAGGCTATCAATCCTCTCCACTTCCCAGTGCTGGTGAAGGCCGAGTGATCGTGCATAATCGGGTGACTTTATATGTGACAGTTGCAACTTCATACGTAAATCGACTGATGACGTACACGCAAGAAGAGTAAACTGCGCAAGGTCGTTCAATTGCCGGACGATCCCTTTTTTGCTGGAAGTCCTCCGCAAGCGCTGGAACCTCAGTGAACTGAGCGTAGGCTACTGACGTGCAAACCGCAGAAGTCCTACGATGAACGCATGCACGCAAGAGTCTCCACAGCAAGTGTAGCACTGCTGCTGCGGCTGTAGATGGAAGGACGTGTGCGCACACTTATGGAGCATGGATATGTACAGAACCGTGACTGCACAACACGTTGCGGATACCCTCACTATACGAATCGAACGTACACAAGCAGCTGTGGAACGTCTCGGCCTCCCGGTGGACGCGTAAGAAATAGCTCACGTGAGGGGTACTGTGGGGCGTCTGCGTTCTCGCTGAAGAGAAGTTCTATCGTTGCATATCTTCACCATGAAACCCACGGCATTGTAGTCTACGGGCCGACTTGTGTCCTTGGAAGATACACAAGGTTCAGTACGTGCGGGAAGATTAACGACAACGTAACGTGTCACAAACTGCAGATTCGGCAAGGTCTCCCCACTTTACTAGCTTAAAGCCATTTCCTCTACGTAAACAAATTCTACTGTGGACTGGTTATTTGTGAGTATCCATGCCGCAAGCCCCTTGCCGACACAATGGACATAACTGACAGCGCCGGGACTGAAGACTTGAATTACGTAATTGTAAAGGAGTCGGGTGTATATCGGTCTTCCAGAGAATATACTGGATTTGGAAAAGCCACGTACCGTTTTGGAGAAGGAAAAGAAGAACAATTTGAAGGGCACTATAGCAACGGCGTCAGGGAGGGGGCGGGTAGGATTTTTCGCGCCTTTTTATACGTGAAAGTACATCAGAGTCCTTTCCAGAAGTAGTGTCACATATTCCGCAGTGTTTCTCCGAACTGTGAAGAGCACTGTAGCATTTACAGCAGTAGTAGACGCACTTTTTGGAAGCTGCGCTGCAAGAAAAGAAAGTAAATGGGATTAGCTGCACTGCTCTGAGGGTCGTCGCCTGTACGCTGCCGTCTGCAGAAGCACGCGCATGCTAATCGGGACTGGGGTGGCTATAACCACCGTCTTACAAGTGTCAAACGGTCGGAATGATGCATGAGCTCGACAAAACAACAAGTTTTTCGAAACAGTGGAAGCAGGTGTGCTGGTAGGAGGATTCTGGTGACTTTTACGTGTCTACTTCTTTTAGGCACGTACAAGTACTGGAACGGTGACCTCTATGAGGGTACTTTCCACTTCAATAAGAAGAATGGTGTAGGAAGTGCAGAATACAGAGCTTCGCCACGAGATGACGAGGAAGGTAAGATACACCTCGTGAAGCTTGGTAGAATGACAAAAGGATAGCTTTATGGGGGGAAAGTGCGCTGTGATCTTCACACGAATGAGTACAGCGGTCCTTGTCGCACAGGAACACACAACAGAAAGGCGGGATTACAAACCGTGCGGTATGGTCGGCGAAATTACATTTCTAGAAAGCGAAAGCCGATAGGGTGCCAGCACGAATGCCGTTGTGCCTACCGACTTTCGCTCGAAGACAGTTACATCTGTGCGGCTTAGCGGAAGTAGAGGGTCGGCTGTGACTCTTTCCCCTTTTCTCGAGCTGGCTGCGCCCCCAGGGACAGAGCACAATTCAGTTGATACAAACGGTCGCACACGGTATTTTGGATATTTTAAAGAAGGGAAGCGCGATAAATGCGGTGCCATCCTATATGGCAACGGTGACATATACGCGGGGGAATGGAGCAACGGCCTAAAATGCGGACTAGGGCGTTACAAGTTTGCGTCTGACAAAAGTGAGTTAGTCGGCTTCTGGAATCAAGGAAGAATCAAACACGGGAAGTGGGTTTTGCCATCTGGAGTGTACTACGTTGGTACCTTTGAAAGGAACAAGCCTTCAGGAAAAGGCGCTTGGCTTTTTCCCAACGGAAACCAAGTCTGCGGCAATTTTGTGCAGAAAGTTGTAAGTCCCAGCTTCAGAGTGCATCACTGGAGCGCCCCATCAGAGTGGACATCACTTGACACCTTCTAAAGGGCAGGAAAGCCGTAATGTAAGAAGGGAGTCCTGGAAGGGTTGACGGGAATAGGACGTCTGTGTACGTGTGGCGTGTAGGTCACCGACTCCCGAGTTGAACAATCTGAACCGGAAGAAGACAGACAGGACGACACACTACCTGCCGAAGAGCTCTACCAGGTCTCGGAGCTAAACTTCATGTGCAAAACATGCCAAACGCTTCGTGAGTGAACAAACTGCATACGAGCGACAAGCACCCTCTGCTCTGTTGCACATGACGGCAGAAAGCGCACGTGGGCAGCGGAGGTGCCACGGGCCTTTAACAGGGCTGTTCTTTTCAATATCCCCCATGTAGTTCACACCTTTGCCTGCTACTGCGGGACAAGGAAAAGCTTCTGTCGTGGTGCAAGTCGCCGCCAGGGTTAATGCGTACGAGAATGGCGATCCCGTTCTAGAAGCAACCGCAACACGGAAGTTACGTGTCGTGAATTTTGCTCCACGTAGCTCGACTTACGGTGCGACCTAGTCATGATTCTGAAGTGCCACGTACCGCGCAGAGAAAGACCAGGAAGCTAGGTACCTCCTTCCGGCCATCGTGTTCCGTCTTCTGAATTACGATGCTTCAACTTTTTGTCCCAGTGGTAGAGTCGCCGTCAAGCAAATCGCAAGTGCTTCCTTCCGCGAGCGGAGAAGAGTGTATTGTAACAACATTCTACGTGGGAAAGTGTGTAGACAAAACAACTGCAACCTACTTCGTTCGGCTGATTTTTCACCAAACAGTGCTATGCAGGGGTGTAAGAGGGCCGCTCGAGTAGATGCGGTAGTGTATCTGTGGCCAGTCAAATTCTCACCACGCGATACAGGTGACTACGAATTTACTCATGGAAGTGTCGTCGTCGTAATTTCATTCAAAATGTGATCTAGCCACGACTACGGAGTGTCGTGTACCGCCCAGAGGCAAACGAAGAACTCATTTACCTGCCTGTTGCCCGTCAGTCAAACGCTTGGAGACGACGTTTCAAAGTGTGTAGCAAAAATTGTAATCTAAGGGGCCGCGTACGCCGGTGCATGTCTCCGCGGTCGGAGGTCGGAGCGTCAGGCGTGCAAAACCGTGGCCTGGGCGGGCGCGCAGCTTCACCGTGGCATGAGAAATTATTTAAGAAAATACCGACGCTCTTGCTGGCCTGTGCACGTCACCCCAAGGTAACGTGAGGTACAGAGCATCAGGGAAACAGAAGATACGAAGGAAACACCTGGTGCTAGCTACGTAGCTTTTGACACTTTGCAGGAAAATGTCTTGCGCCGCACTAGCCACTGTTTTAGAGCACTGCCAGTGTCCAACTTATTTGTCCTTCCACCATCACGGCCATGTATTTCCGCTCCACGTCGGCCTAAAATCCATTGTTACCGGGAAAGAGCTGCCCAGAGCAAGTTCGTAGCAATGTGCACCACATAACGTTGGAAGCGAGCGAATATACACCCGTGTATATGTATATACGTGTACATTCTCTAGGGGTGTCTCCTCCTCTCGTTCTTAATTAGAATATATCTGTCGCTTACGCGAGAGTCAGCTTACCACAGGCCCAACAAGCTACACGTACGTGGGTTCGATGTGGTGCACGGGACACACTACAAAGGAAAGGCCATAACCGCTGCAACAGCACAGGGTTACAGCATACCAGTGAAGCTGTTTATAGAGCGGTCAGTTACGACAGTCCAGATGCCATCGTGAACGCACTGTTCTATTGAGGAGATGCCAGACAGATAAACAGTGACGGAGAACTGTGCACAGGTAGGCACACACGGCGGCTCGCACACCAATACCCGAAGACACTCCTACGGCTGGGTCAGGTGTTTCTCATCCCAGCAAGCACAAGTGATTTCTATGCGGAGCTGAAAAAGCCGCATCGGTAGTAGTGAAACCAATCTTACAGGGAAAAACCGGTGGGCACCGCCATCACGCATATCACGTACGCAGCCACATCACCACATTGTCTTCTTCAGCGGCTTAAGTAGTAGGCTTCTTGATGTACGCCGTGGACGCCGACGTCTGGAGTCTACCCTGTTTCTGACTTAAGAGTAGCCACGGCATTAACAAAACAAACGTTGTGCAAACTATAACAATCCGTGAAGTCAGCTGCGAGAGAACAGAACTCCAGTTCTTTCACAATAAGACCGTGTAACTCCGGAACCCTTCTACTGTCGTCACTCCTGCAGGTAATTCCCCGAATCACATTCCATTACATCCATAGAGTGCTCCGGAGTCCACGGGACTCTACTTCAGTACTACTATTAGTCGAGTGTCCAGTATTCTCGGTCTTTCTTCCTCGGCTTCTGCGAGCACAACAGGTTCACAACGACGAGCAACGCAACGCATTCTCAAAAATAGAACTCTTATATTCCGAGTGTCGCACCATTTGAAAAGACGAAATTCGTGTTTTCATCAAGTGAGGAGTTTGCGGAGACGTGCACAACTCGGAGTGCCAAACTGCATGCAACTCCTGTGACACGCACCGACGTCGGTACATTGAGAACCAAGACGCGACTACACGTAGAACACCACGTCGTTCACAAGAAAATTTTTGACTTAAAGCAGCCTCTCCTCTAACCTTCGCCGGGAGAGGACCGCCAAGGCAGTCTCTCGCAGTGGTTCCACAGTGTTTTTGAAGGGTGTGTGCAACACGCTTTCAACCGCTTCTGTGCACCGTGACTCTTCGACTGACAGGCATCACCATGCAACGCGCAGAGGCATGCTTGGGCACAGAATGCTAACACACCCCATGACAACAGCTCCTTGCCAACAACATGCTCTCTTACACTACTGGGCCGTTTCCGCGCATGCGCTTCTGTCGCCGCCAGTCTCCTGTTCATGTAGTACACGTAGACCCCTACGCCGAGGACAGCGACGAAGAGACAGAGAAAGATGGTGCTCACTGCGAAACGCAGAACAGGACAACACCGAGATGCAAACATGTATACACCTGCTACGGCTGCTTTGTCTACTTTTGCATGTAGAAGACGTACGCCCTCCCTGCGTGAGCTTGCCGAGTATCCACGAAAATTAAAGAAACGCAGCCTCTTGCCGTGGTGCGTTTGTTTGGCTTGCGGCATACAGGCGGTGTTGCTGCCTACTTGTTTCTCCTACGGGACGGCTATCCCACACACGCACATATATATATATGTATGCTGTTAATACACCTCTTCTGCGGCTCCTACCGTAGAAATATTACTCTGTCACTGCGGCTGCAGCATAGCGGCATCACTGGTGCTCCTGCAGCAAATTCAACCGAGACACTCCTGGTGGAAGACGGCTTCACTGCAACCGCCGCGGCAAACGTGGATGGAAAAAAGCGGCCACCGAGCAATCACCCACCGATGTCGGGAGCAGCCATGTTGACCATACTACTTATCGAAGGCGAAGTCAACGGCAAATCAATGTGCCTCCCTCAAAGGCGACTGCCCGACGGATAGGCAGAAAGGTATGCAGCAGGTACTTGAGAAAGAGCAGAATTGTTGTTCGGTATCTATTAAGAGCAAACCGCTGTCTCATGCAGCTCAGGAAGACTTGGGGCCTTCGTTTGCCGTACAAGGCCGACAAATTGAGGCGCGTATTCAGCAAAGTGGTCGCCCGCGCAGATGTTTTGCATGCCGTGTGGTACAATCGCCGTCGAGACGGTGAAGCGAGCGATGCTTACTTGCCGTACTACCCCGCTGCATGCACGTACCCCACGACACGAAGAAGACATCGGCACTCGGGAGGCCTGCCTTTATCTCGACAGCTGCGCCTTTACCAGTTTTCGTGAGAAATCGCTCGGCACTTTTCACAGTCTTCACGAGATATCAACGTGCTGGCGTCGTGCGTGTCGCGCAGCTCTGCGTACACATATCGATCAAGTTTCTTCCTGGAGCCAACAACGGTGCACGCCGGGAAACAGCGCGAGACAACACTACAGCCAGCATCGGTGCTGAGCAGCCCGAAAAGAAGGTATCATAATGTGGAGCCGCATGGCTCAACGTACCGGGGCCTGCGTCTCCGAAGTATGTATCTGCAGGGAATCATATATGCATGCATCGTCAACTCCCCTGTCGCACGAAGCACGCGGGTACACGAAAATGTCTCTAAGTTAGGAAACTGTGCAAATGCAACGGCAAACGATTGGATTATGCGCACACCTATGATTCACACAAAGTCAGAGGGATGAATCACAGAGTTTGTTGGACGCATGAGAGAATACGAGATGAGGGCCGCTTGCCACAATACGTACGGTGCAGCTTCACACTCTACGCATTCCACGTGAGACTTCACGTGGACGGACGATTAAGTCTAGCTGTCGTTCCCTTGGAAGAAAAAAGACGAAGGAGCAGCACCCAATTTCGGCTCGTAGCGCCACTGGTTTTGTGTGAGGTGGGGCGCGGGGGAAGCATAGCTGCAAACCATCTGAGGAATTTTATGTCAATCTTAGCGTCCTGTCTCTGGTGCTCACTCAATGTGAAAGTATACATACCTCTCCATATATTTACATATATATGTATATGTGTATTCGTACGTTTATATGTATGTGTACTCATGTATAGGTGGTGTACGTTTATACATTGTGTATGCGTGTGTAGGTGTATACGTGTATTTTGTAGAGAGAGTCACCCTCGCCGTTGGCGCGTCCTACTGCATTAGTAGTTGTACAGCCTCGCCCGCGGTGACTGCACTGCTCTATTTTGCAAGTGTAGAAATCGAGTCTAGTGTCAGCGGCTTCACGCTGGAAAAGCTCGTTTAGGTCCGCGGCGACGTAGCCGAGACGTGGTACCCGAGTGAGTCTCCAAAGTGGAAATTCGGTGAAATTCCATACACGCCAATCATAAAATGTTCTTTGCCCCCTCGGCGCGTGCAAAATTTTGCTGCCGCGCTTCGGCCTGGTTTCCTGTTGCATCACACTGACACGACACCCACATTACCAATATGTGTAACCCGCGAGTGCAGCTTGGGGACGCGAGACCTCTGCTCCAGCGCGTCGCCTGTGAATTTGACTGCGTGTCCTGAGATGAGCAAGGGCGAGAAAATGCAACACACACCTAGACAGCCAAAGTATTCCTGTAGACAAAATTCGTGCACCTCGGAGAGTCCCTGCCAAAATCTATCAGCTGCTTGAGATTGCTTTACCACCGGACTCCGAGGGGTCAATCCTGCTGGTGGACGCAGCCCGATGCATCCGTGCACAGATATGTCATGATTTTGTGAGGATGTCTTACAGCTCCAGCGGTGAGTTAGCTTAGTTAGCTTCACAGTAGCAAATTGTGATGCACTGCTCACGCACTGGCCCAACTCAGAGCATGCATTTTTGCGAGTGTGTTGATGATCAGAAACCCGGAGTATTGGGAAGGAGACCTCTGCTGCACAGACCGCGCTTACGCACTAGCTGTTGTGAGACGCCGTACCTTACTATCGAAAGAATAGTGTACCTAGGTTTTCTGGATTGTGCTCCTCTCAAGCGTTCACTAGAAGACGACCCAAAGACGGTTATACACCTGCACGTGCTACGTAGTTCACATATCAGTCGCCGCTGTACCCGGCGTTCTCCTCGGCGACCTGACGCGGTCCACAGTCGCATAGTTGGCGCCGAAGGCAGGATGCACACCTGATTCTTTCCCAGCGCAGAGCACAGCGTCACGCTCTTTGGGTGAACTGTAACCAGTGGGTGTCCGTATATTCATGGCGCACAAGCACCTGCTGGGTATAAATCATACCACTCAAATAAACGCACGCAGCGGCTCTCCGTGTCGTGTTGTTGTGACACGCGCACTGCCAACCAAGACTCCAAAGAATTCTCCGTTCCTCTTGCGGGCGCAGCTTAAAATGCGTGAGCTCATGAACGCTGCAGTCGACGCCGTGACAGTTCGTCCCCGTTGGCCTTCGCCACCCACCTCGATTTTATATCCAGGGATCGCTGCACCTAAGTACCCCGCATTCCCTACTTCTCTTGTCGCTAGGCTGCACCACGTCATCGACACCTATCATCTGCGTCGGCGGATATTCCTTCCGAGGCAGCCCCTGCAAAACTACCTATCCACGGGGAACTGCAACTGTGCCACAGGATACGACTGCTAGAAGATCCCCTACGTGAAGGACCCGAGTCTGCGGGCGGGAATCTCAATGGCTTGTGTGGCTGACCCTAACAGGTGTGACTTGCTCTCCCACACAGTCTCCACCTGCATGAGGTACGTGTAGGGGCGATGTATGCACACCTGTACATAAAAAAGCCGATTGAGATAATGTAACGTATGCAATCAACGTTGTGTTGTGCTGTCTGCGGTGTGTCTCACGGGAAAAGTGGTCCCGTGGCAGTCAGGTTGCTTCCGAACAAAAAAAAAAGTGCATGCAGGAGGGGAACTGTTCACCACCCATCACACCGGAACTCCGCTCCCGGTAGCCTCCAGGGCTGCAACACCATTCTCTCAGCGCTTCTGTCTTCCGTAACGCGCCCCGTTGGGGGCTGCCGTTCGTCAACCATCGTACAACCGGGGAGACTCTCTGGATGATAGAGACATGCAGCATGCCAACCAGTCTTTTTCGGCTGGGGAACCACCTCGTTACTGCCGTATATCTGGTGGAACGCCGCGAAGGTGACGCGAGCAGAGCGAGAACTCCTGCTGCTGGGGTGGGTAGGGCGGGAAGGTGCTACCGGGCGGGCGCGCCGCGTGGCTGCAGTTGCTGATCTCGTAGGCCCGCGGCATCGGTCACGTCGGGTTTAATTCTATTTGTTGTGTCTCATCGCTTGAACGTGCGACTCGTAGAGCTTCGCACAGCTGCACGTATTTCCGTTCGGCGTCTGCGTAAATTGGACTTGTGGAGCAGTAGAAAATATGCGTCAGTAGCTTTCGGCGCTCTCCACTGTTGCTCTAGTGGATATGCGGGACTTCGTTCTGCGGTCTGTGGCTGGGAAGAATTTCCTGCAGATGGGGAGACGAACTGAAGACGTCGTGCCTTTTGGGGGAGTCGAGCCACGAGCTGGCGGTAATATGCTTTTAGGCACCTTATGTAGCGCAGCATTGGGCCGTTAATTTATATGGGGTAAGTCGCCACGGTGTAGCTTTTCCAACTTAACCCTTTTGTCTCACCGGAAGATCCACACTGTTCTGCCTTGCTAGCTATCCGCGTGTAGCAAATTCTCCTACTGTATCATTCCATGGAGAGGAATCTAATCCCTGCGGCCGGGGGGATGGCATTTACGGAAGGCGATAGCACGCTTTCGTGCACCCCACAGGGGCCAGAGCCATGTTTTGAGATGGCAAAGCCACACGGAAGCGCTACCTCCCTGCCGTCGCGCACACCCCGTCAGCGACATCTGGCGCGTCTGTTGGCGTTGCTGCCACGGTCGGATCTGCCGGGAGCTCGTCAAAAAACTCCATGGGGGGTGAATCGGTGGATCCTTCTACTTCTGTACGCGTTGTATACTGTTGCCACCAGTGCGGTGTTCTACGGGTGGACGGCGTTGTCAGAGCTCATTTTCAAGAACGAGGGGTTCGCCCATCTCTGTTCCAGAGACCCAGCTACTGGAGCGTATAACCCGGATTTCCGGTCGCAAGGGAAGCTGTATATTTGCGATAACCAGGATGCAGCGGTGCAGAAGTTGTACACGTTGACTTTTGCGGTTTGCTGTACAATGAGTGCGTGCGCAGGAACACTCTTGGATGGACTAGGACCTTTGCTCACCGCATTGTTAGGACAGATTTTTAACGTCACCGGCTGGCTCCTGTTCTCGTTTTCCTCCTCTCACTTCTTCGCATACCATGCAGCGTTTGTTTTCATCGGCTTGGGCTCTGATACGAGCTTCCTACCTACACTCACCATCCGCCGGCTTTTTCCTGGAGCACCAGGTCTTATAATCACAATCTTGGGCTCCGCTGCTTCGGCCAGTTTCGGCATTCCGCTAATATTGACTGCGGTGGTGAAGGATGGCCACGCCTCAGTTCGAACAGCGGGGCTCACGTACTGTGGACTTGGTCCTGCTTTGTGCATGATTATTGCATTGCTGTTCATCCCCATCAGAGGATTCTCCATTGATGACGAGGGAAAAATTTGGGATGACGCCGATGTGGTAGATGGCTCTCGAGTTGACGAAGGAACTGTACACCGCACAGGCGGCACAGATGGGCAGGTAGCGAAAGTGCGTGTCCCCGTGGGAAATCATATTCTGCACCAGATGACACAACTGCGTGACAGTTTCTTATCTCCGTCGTTTTGGAAGCAGCTGCTTTCCGTCCGTTTCGGTTTGATCGTGGGGTACTTCGTTGTCGTGAGCTGGAGCAGTGCATACTACCAGCAGGCAGCCAGACGGATGTTTTCTCCTCCGGTTGTGCAGGTGATGGAAATTCTTCTACCCTTCTCGTTTGTGCCCTGCATCATCCTGGGGAAATTGGCGGATATCTTTGGTATCGTTAAAATTCTCTTCGTAGTAAACTCTTCTGGGGTTCTCATGTATGCCCTTTCTTTTGTTAGAAACGTTGATCCGCCAGGGTATATATCAGTCGTCTTTTTTACTGTCTACATGTCGTTGTTCACGTCACAAGTTTTTGTGTACATCGAAGAGACCTTTTCTCCCCAGCACTTTGGCAAGCTAATCGGCATCGCCAGCATGGTGGGTGGCTTGCTTTCGCTTACCACCAATCCTCTGTACGAGCTCGTCACGCTGAAGAAAGATCACGGGAGTCCGTTGTCAATTCAGATCGCTATGACTGCACTGCTCTGCCTGCAGTACGCAACTATCACCGCCCTCTACCTCCTTCGCCAGAAAAACCCCAAACCGTACGGTTCGAAAGAAGCGTCTTCAGGGGCGAACGCGCCTGAGGTGTCTTTTGGAGGTAACGAGGCAGCCGGCCCGCTCGAGGAATCATTAGCGCATTTACCCGGGGGGGGCACAGAGGTTTCGGCGACTCAAAGACCATCTGGTAAATTGGAATCTGCGAAAGGTTCCGCGGCACCTGGGCAGAACGGAAGCTCAGCAAGCACGGAACTGGTATAGTCAGATTCGTTAGACAGACTTATGCTTAAATTGCGTCATCCTTTCTATTCAGGAGAGATGCATGAAGTTTTGTGTGGTAGGGTTGCTATTGTTCTTGGTTAAACGTGTTGGTTTCTACAGGTGAGAAGTACCGTATAAATTGGTTTGAGACGATCTCGCGCTGGTGTAGCGGACGTCGTGTGTGCCCGGATGTGTGGCGTTAAAACTTTTTACTGGGAGTGCTCGCTGCGCCTCTTATCGACGAAACTGATGAAAGGGGAACTCAGAAAGGATGCGCTCGAACGTGGCTGTACTTCAACGGTTAACAATTGCGCCGTGCGATGCCAGTACTCGGTTCATAGGTCGCATGTAATTCACCTTATGTCCCGTGCAAAATCTGCCGTTGCACAGTTGTGCAGTCTCCTGCGCATCTGCATTCAATGAAGTTGTTGAATCATCTGGGTATAAGTGCCGTACGTTGTCGGGGATATCAAGAGGTATCCCTGACGCGGAAACTCCGCCCGCAGGCGTGGAACCGGCTCTCTTAATATGAGTGGTCAGATTGGCGGTGCGTGGCTAGCAAGAAATTAAAGATAACTATCTCTGAGGGGCGCTGAGCGAAGAGAAGTTCGTAGTCTACTGGCTCCTTTAGATTTACACATGCGTTGACGCCAGCACTTCCCGGAATGGCATGAAAGGGGCGGCTTTGCCGTACTTCATAATGTTTTGATAAGAAATCTCAGTATCAGTCACGGTGGTACTGGCATAATTTTTTAAAAGGAATATCTTCCCCATGCTCCGGATGTCGCGCGCAGTGTGCTGCCAGGGCATCACCGGGCATATTGAAGGATGTAGATTCAAGTGCTGCAAGCACGGTGACATGTTGGCACAAATAAAACTTCGCAGGCGTCAGTACACTGAAGAACGGCTTCGGGAGGCCGAAGTGCGTGTGATGTAACGCAGTGGCGAGCGTGCTGAAGAATGGACGTAGGGGATTGCAGAAGTATTCTGTTTGTTATCAACACTCTGACTTGACGAGGGAGCACATCGCCAGTCAACAAGTGGGTTTCGACATCAAGGCTGGTGTACTACTCTTAGGCATTTACTGCAGGCGCAGGTGACGAGGTGTTACATTACTTGCGATCCACTGACCGTAGGCTTCCCAGAATGCGGGCGCATTTGCGTGGATTGTAGATGGAGCTTACGCGTCGTGGAAACGGACGTTGTAATTGTTGTGCAGCCTTGCTGAGAACGCATACGAAGCTCATTGCTCGAAAATGGATCCCCGTGTGGCCGGTGCTCAAACATTGCCCCGGCCTCAGCAACCTCTTCGTTCGTTGAAAGACTGTCTAAAGAGCGTAGTCCGTAAACAACGGGTGAGTGTTACTCGAACTTGGTAGGTTGACATTGGTGCCTTTGTTAAGACATCGCGGAGAAATGAAGAACGGAGCGTACTGCCCTGTAGCTTCATGCTGTGCAGGGCTGAACTGCGCGGGAACAAAACCAACAGCGTCTTAATTAGAAACATGCGTCGATGAAACTTTGCTGCACAGTTTGCAGTCGGTGGAGAGTCAGGCGCACGGCCGCTGTCAATATGACCTAGATGAAAGCTGAAGTTTAAATCGGACATATCGGCGCTGTATCCGTAGTCTGTGGGACTGTGACGTAGTGACGTATCTTGCGAATCCGAGATGCGCTGGAAAACCGCCTGCGATGGCCCTGTGCTTCGTGAAGGAATAAACATCGGGGGATACAGAGCCCTCTCGAGGGCAACGCTGCTTCAGTGCGTGTAGCGTATGGCAGACGTCTGGTGAATCGTGTCGCGGGGTACACCAAAAAATGATAATTGTAGCGGAGACAAGCGACATTTGGCGAAAAGGCAGGGGTTGTGTGTAGAAACTCTTGCGTCAGGGTGGTCCGCGCTCCACACAGTAGAGGCCTCGATCCGTCATCCGTGGGGATTGACCACGCGTCGCGAAGAGTCTACCGTTGTACACATTCACACCTGCAATTACGGCGGCGCACATTTTATTCAGTATGCGTCGCAAATTCTACCGTACCAGCAGGTGCTGTGCATCTTCACATCTACAGCAACAGCGCTGTTTCATTTACACTGAATTGCATCGGCTGTATTATTGGGCACTGAATTCTGCTCATGATGAGGCTCGACTGGGCGCGTATATGGCGTCGCAGGAGCGGTTTGTTTTTCGTTCTTGCCGCGGGGATCGCGGTAATGCCTGTGAGGGTGGTGCTGCCGTCCAGGGTTCGTGAGGGTGATGCTCCCAAAGAGGCTCCTCAATGTCAGGACACGTCGTGTAGGAGTAGTGTGGGCAGCGACAACAGCACTGCAGAGGGAGATGTTCCTGTGGTGGGATCCGCCTCAGGGGCCAGTGAGACCGTGATTCTTATGTACCAAGAGGGAGCCACAGGGGAGAATAGTGCACAAGTAATCTCAACGGATGGAGGCCTTCATAACATAGGTCCCCAACGGGTGGCAGGTACAGCTCATGAACCAGTCGATAGTACTCCTGGAAATCCTGTCAGCGCTGGTACTGGTATGGAATCAGATCCCATGTGTCCACTCTCTAGAGAAGCAGTGCCCTCAACAGCAGGGCCCTCGCGTTCGTCCACAACGTGGAATCGACTGCGAAGCAGGTTCCAGAGCTCGGATCACCGCCAAGCACAGCAGCGAATCCCAATGGGTATCAACCGATATGCTTTGCTTCTGGTGTACTGGGTGTACACTGCGGTGTCCGTTGGATGTTTATATGGGTGGCCCGCTGTATCTAATCTGCTTCTCCGTCAACACGCTTTTGCTGCCCTGTGCGAGGTTGGGCAAGTTCAGCAGTGTACACCACAGGAGACAGCGGTTGCGAGCTTGTTTTCATTGGGATGTGTCCTTAATTGCGTGATGTCTGCTGTGGGGGGGGCCATATATAACCGCATCGGGCCGAGAGCTACTGCGATACTCGGCCAGGTAACGAATTTGCTTGGATGGCTGCTTCTGAGCTTCAGCTCCAGAGACCTCAGCATGCACGCCGCTGCTATTGCCCTAATTGGGGCAACAATGAACTTTAACCTGCTGCCCGTCCTCACAGTGCGAGGTTTGTTTCGGGGAAATGAAAATTCCATTATAATCCTGTTAGGGGCAGCATTTACCATCAGTTCTGTAATGCCTAGATTGATTCTTTTGGTGACAAATGCATATCGTATATCCACCCGAGCGGCAATCCTTTCCTACGTCCTAGGGGCACTTCTTCCGGCACTTGGAGTGGCATGTTTTCTGATTCCCAGATCAGATTTCGCCTTGTCTGACACTGCCGAACAGCCCTCCATTGAGCCAAGTAGCAGACCACTCCTGAGTGAAGGCAGTGTCGACGGGTTCCCCCAACGGCGGGTGAGAAATAGTGTGTTCCGCATCGCACGCGGTTGCCGACGATTGGTTAATGCGTGTCACATGGGCAGGTTGTTTTCTGTCCCCTTCATTCTCGCCACGGTGTACCGTTCCATCTGCAACATAGGAGCTGGATTTTACCATCAGTCCGCACGCAGCGTGTTGCCCGAGGACGTTGTTAATGCGATCAACTACATATTGCCGTGTGGTTCCGTATTCTGCCTGGCAATGGGTGTTGCTGCCCGTCGATTTTCAGTCGTCGCCCTCATGGCGGTTGTGTCGTTGGCAGGAGTTTTAATGTATGCGCTGCCTGTCTTGTCGAACAGCACAGCAGCCTCATACCTGTCTACGGTGTTTATGTCTTTGTTTGTTGCGACCTTCAGCTCACAGCACCTCTCCTTAATAGAAACTCTTTACGGACCTCACTTATTTCCTGCGATCGCAGGTTGGAGTGTCATGCTGAGCGGGCTGTTAGGCGCAACTTCGACATTGTTGTATACGTATGGTGGTGGCAGCAGCACGATCCGTATAGTCTTTGTTCTCGTTTTTTGTCTGCAATTTGCCTTGCTGTATTTACTGCGGCGCTCCATGCGGACAGAGCAGAATGTTGTCACAGAAGGCTCCTCGGACTTGCCTCTGGAAGATTTGACACCTTCAGATCAAGTCAATCAACGTGGTACAGATCGCACAAACGGGGAAGGGAAAGATACGTAGGAAGCAATGGTTGCTCAATTCAGACCACCAACAGCGTCGTACGAGAGTTGCGTCAAGGAGCGCTTCAGGTGGTGTCGTTGGCCCGCATATGGCTCTGACGGCCCTAAGCACGATCATCTACGTCGTCGTCGGCCGTCACCTCAGCAATGGCGTCCTAAGCTGGTAGACCACAGCAGAGTGAGTGCCACCATTCTGCACAAGATAGTGTTAACGAACTGCTGCGTGCCAACGAAACTGGGTCGCTTGTGATCCTTTTCAAGAATCAGCAGCATATCGTCCAAGCCACAGAAAAACACCCTTTGACATTTTGCGTGCCAAAATACGGACGCATTCACTCTCGTGGTGGACCACAGAGCGCGGTTGTCAGCGGCAGCTGTGGAAAATTTGACGTGCCGCATTACAAAATATCCCAAGGAAACTATAATGAGTATGATGCCACCCGCACTGCGTTAGAAGCGAGATATATTTGAAGTTGACAATGCGTCCTCGCTGTGATTCGTCCAGCTACTCTGACAGCCGCATGACTTCGCCTCAGATGTTTGTTTCCGGATTTTCCTGAGTTCGACATTCTTGTGTTGGGGTGATCAAGTAACGCGTGCGTGCTCAGACCCTTTTTCAAATATACACGTTGGTGTACGCTTTCCCCACGAGGAGACCTCAGGATGTGAGCGCAGGAGGACAGGGGAGTGTAGAGCCATTGCACGTGTGTGTCGACGGCAAACAACAGTTCTGAGCAACGGAGGGTGCGGCTGATGTATACCGCAGTGGGGACGCTGTCGCAGCGATACAGGGCCGCGTCGCATATACTATGGGTGTCGCTGGTGTGGGACTTCACACGGTGGGGTTCTCTCAGTGGAGATATTTTTAGTTCCGGCGAGGAATTTTCCTGCACATGTGTCCCGTTCACCACTGAAGCGAAGATGAGGGGTTCAGGCAGCTCGCAGGCTTTGATTCAGAAAATTGTTGCGCTGCTAGTAGTCAGTGTCAATGCCGCTCGTCCAGCGGCGTACGCGAGTGCGGCTTTTCCTTTACGAAGCGCTGATACGAGTTGCGCGTGTACCCGTCATTCTTCGTCCGATGGCGGCACTGGCTCTGAAAGCGCGCTACATGCGGAGCTGTCAGAGTCGGCTGTCCACTTGGACGGGGCGACGGCCAGTCCAGAAGGGGAGCTCTGGTTTGCGGGTGACTACCTACCTACCGAACCTGGCGTTGCCGCTGATGTGCCGAAGGACTCGCCGTGGGGCCCACCCGGCCCTTCAGATCAGCCTACCGATTGCTGCAGTCGTTCTTCAAGAGATGGTAAACATAAAGGCCAACCCTCTTGTTTCCATTCAGCCGAAGAACGCTCTGGCGGCGTGCACGGAAGTAAAGAGGCGAACTGTTCTTCCCCTGCAAGTCGGCGTCCGTGGTGGCGAAGATTATGGTCTAGTGTGCGAGGTTCGTACTCGCTTAGCAGCAGTTCTTCAACGAGGTACCGTACGCCGTTCAGTCTAAATCGGGTCGTACTGCTCATTGCGTACACTGTTTCTACCATTCTGAGTTCCGGATGTTTTTTTGGGTGGCCATCCATATGCAGCATCCTTTTTGGCCAGCAAGCCTATTCCGATGTTTGCCCAAGATTTCCAAATGGAACCTTTGCAGGAGACATGCGTTTAAACGGCACAGAATACATATGTAACAAGCAGGATGCCCGCGTACAAGAGCTGTACTCACTGGGTTATGCCGTTTCTTGCGTAGTTTCTGTTGTTGGAGGCATCGCTTACGGAAGAATTGGACCTCGAGTTGGAGCAGTAATGGGTCAACTTCTGAACATTGCCGGTTGGGCTATGCTTGGTCTCGAATCATTCTTTAGGGCCCCGGCTGTTGCAGTTACCATGCTTGCGAGTGCTCTTCCGCTCACTGCGTTTCCGCCTCACTGTGTGCGACACCTCTTCCGGGGCCACGAACAAGCTATCATCATGATATTGTCAGCGGCACTGTCAGCCAGTGTCATGATGCCACTTTTTGTTGTCAAAGTGGCGAAGTCGATCGGAATTTTACATGCAGTTTGGGGCTTTATTGCAGTAGCCATACTTCCCTCACTCGGTGTCGCAATATTTTTGATCCCCCGCAGAGATTTTTCAGAATGCACGACTTTTGATGTGGGGGGCCCCGATTATGGAGTCAGTCATGGAGAGCACCATGTACTCCCAAGTGCACCAAATAGCGAGGCGTGCTTGGTAGATCACACGCGCCAATCTCGCCTGCAACGAACGCGCTCCGTGTTGCGGCATATGCTCCCTTGGGGCGTGTTGATTTCGAGATCCTACGTTCTCCTGACAATGTATCGGACCGTGTGCGCGTTAAGTATAGGGTACTACTTCCAGTCGTCCGCGAGAATGCTGCCTTCCGTCGTGAATAATGCACTAGGAAGTCTACTTATTTCCTCTCCGTTGTTCTGCCTATTGTTTGGTCTGTTGAGTTATTTCATCACACCGGTAGGCTTGATGGCATGTTCTTCGGCAGCGGGACTGCTGTCCTATGCGCTACCGCTTTTACACAGCAGCGACATTTCTGGATACGTGTCTGCGTTAAGCTTCTCGACGTACTTAGGGACGGCACTGCCGCAGACTCTGGCCTTCTTACAGGCCATTGTCGCTGTAAGGGATTTCACGCCGCTCCTTGGCGTTCTTGTGATGATCAGCGGACTACTAAGTACCCTGTCTGCGCCTTTGTACACACAAGTGACGATCGAGTTGCTTAAGGGTAAGCATGTCCCCGTCCAGACTGCGTTCGTCGTCGCACATGCTCTACAGTTCCTCATCTTATTTTCCATGCGTCCCCCGCAACTACGGACAACTGGAAAAATCGCACTTCGGCAACTGCCCCCAACTGCAACAACACAAGATGGAGACGCAGAAGATATCGCGGTTCGGCAAGTGGCCCCAACTGCAGTACCACACGATGAAGACGCAGATTCCGGCGAAGACGCAACAGAATAAATCGTAACGAGTGGACGTCGGCAGGGTCCACTTTTTGATGCATGACAACAACGTGCCCCTGACGTTTCGTGTAGTGGTCTGCAGATAATGATAACTATCAAAGCGCCACGAGGCGCATGAAATACACCGGTGTACACGCGTTGTTAGCCAACAAAAGCTACGATACTGGAGCTCAACAAGCCTTGTTTTTCAGTGGAGGCGAGATGCGATCCGCATATTCACACATACTCTTCTCTGTCCACTATCCTATTCGAACATTATGTGCTGCGGTGTGGTCTGTGGTAGCGCGTCGCTGCTGCGTCTAGCGAGTGGCACATTTGAGCTATTGCCGGTGTTTGAAGGGGCACCGCCGCCATCCCGATAGTGTGGGGTGTTGTCATTAAAGGTGTATAGGGGCTCAGAGCCATCCGTACTATTGTTTCATTTACAATGGAGAGCAGTAATGTCGTTGAGGTGGAGTGTTTATCCTCAGGTGTGGTGCACTGGGGATATACTGGCTAAGTTGGCTTTTTGAGGTACTGATTGGTCGACTGCGTCGCCGAGTTACGAGAACGTCGTGCGCTGTTGCCCAATTCTGTACGCTTGCAGCTGGCCGCATGTATCGCTCAGAAACCAGGGAAACGTAGGTGACGTGGCAGTGATTTACTCGTAATGGGAAACATGCCGTCTGTCCTGGTAGCAGTTTCACCGATGCAGCGCACATTTCTCCGTGCAGCGTTTGGTGGGCGTCGCCCCGAATTCAGCGATTCACGAGGAATATGTATTTTTTCCTGGCGAGATGTTTTGGCACTTCCCCGTGCTGCTTAGTGCAGACTTTTTTGGAAGACCACATCAGCTTGATAACCGCCTCAAGCTCAAACAGAAACATTTTTCCGTGGTTGCACCTGTATTTGCAAACCATCCAGACCTGCCCACTTGAATCTGTCTGGTGCGTCGCCTCCTACGGGAAAACGGTATTATTTGTGTGAAGGAGTAGAATTCGATAAGTCGTGTGTCTCGGCGGCGATGCGCCAGGAACAATATAACTCGGGTCGCAGATTTTCAGCAAAGTGGGACTGTGTTAGACTCGGGACGCCCTCTATGTTACGCAGCGTCCAGAGCCGACGTACGTGCTGAGACAGTTGGGCAGCCTCGCCCCGTCAAGCCAATTGCTGCAGCACCCCATTTGCACTGCAGATGTGATAACAGAATAGCTTGTACACACATTTCTAAAAACCACCCAGACGCTGCCGACACGAACACACACGCATCGGTCACAACTAAGGGTGCGAAAAGGCTTTCTTATCCGTAAGCGCAGGTACAGTTTGTACTGTATACCTACACCGGAGATCTGTAAATCGTTTTTAGCGCGGAGCAATTCGTTAGTACCTCCGTAAGCGCTTCGACCGCAAATGGGAATATCTGACAATTGTGAATATGGCCGCAATTCATGAAGTTCAATACGTATTCCCTCTCGCTCGCCTACAAGGCTCTCGTCAGGCATACACACTTCAGCACGCGCACCGCCTTAGGTAACACGTAGTGCCTGGCCTAGCTTCATACCTCCACAGGGGCTGTAAGACACAAAAAAGACTACCATAAACGGTGTGCGTGAACTGATACTTATAACTACATCAAATGCACACACATCGGCAGTTCGGCGCCTCCGAGATCGTTCCTTGGTATTATCGGCAGCCACACAATCCAAATGCACCCTGCCAGAGAACGGCTACACAGCTGCCACGCAACTGTCTACCAGGCGCATTGCTAGAGGTACGGTTACAACGTCTTAGTCGAGAAGGACGCAGGCTTTTCGTTCGAAACCACGAACACGCGTGTGGTTGGTTGCCAGGCGTTCACACGGCAGCGTGGGTATGCCGTTGAACGGCTTTGTTCCCGGATATGTTTAGTTACACATTGCGGGCTTACGTTAAATCGTGATAAGGAAGTTGTTTATATACTCGGCGGTAAGCTGCGGTTTGTCCACGTGCAACCAGTGCCCAGCGCCAGGCACAACTTTACACTTTGCATTGGGGAAGACTCTAAGCGTCTTATCCCAGTGTCTTTCCAGATCGATGTACGGAGATTCGCTTCCTTTCAAAAATAGCGTCGGTCCACTATACGCGCCACACCCCGCAGCTGGCTGAATACCTATGGTACCCTGCGCTAGGTTTTGGTTGCCGCTTGATGTGGGGCAGGCGTAGGCGGCCTTTGTGGCAGTAGCCGCTGGCTGTTTTCCCGTTGGCGGCACGGGTTCAGTCTGACGTGCCTCACCACGTTTACAGGGGCTAAATTGTTCTGTTTCATTAGAAATAGGGCGGTCAGTGAAGCGCCATCCCAACTGTTTTGATGCAAGCATGCGGCTGATAGCTTGAATATTTATCTGCCACCTAAGCGCAGATGCTTTGCTTTGTCCTGGCCGTCTGCTCTCGGGACCCATCTTCTTGGGCAGTTTGTGGATGCGGCATCTTTCTGTTGTTGTCTCGCCTGCTGCTGCCGCTCTTGCACCTGTCGTCAACCGCTCGTCGAAGTCACTCGTTGTACTCTGTAGCACTCCTGTCATCAACCAGCTTACCATTTCAGGAGGCATGCACGGACTCGTAGCCGTGCGAAGGGTTTTTTCCAGTTGCTTTTTGTCCTCATATAGGTGCATCGGTAAATCAGCCAGAAGCCGAACGATATCCTCCGTACAAGGCGTGCCTGTTTTCTCATGATGGGCCCGAAGTCGCTCCTGCTCCGAGGCCGTCGTGTAGTCTATCGGCGCCATGTCTAGTATGACAAGTCCCGCGATGTGGACGGCAGGACGTGATGCAGAGCAACAATGGCTGATCGCGTGGCTCGCTGCCAGTGTGGCCGCCCTCATCGCGGTTAAACCTCCTAAGCTATGGCCGACGAGCACCACTTGTAACGGAGGCTCTTTGGTCGTCTTTTTGAATTCCAGTGCAGAAGGCATAGCCTTGCTACACTGTGGTGAAGACTCGGCTGGATAATGAGGTCGAAGAAACGAAGCACGCTCATGAATGGTGTGAAGTGCGTCGCGCGCGAGTTCATCAATGGACATAGTTTCTCGCCATGGGGACTGGCCGTGATTTCGGAGATCCCATGCCACAATCCGCGGGGAGGCCAAACAGGATCCTATGGTGCGTAGGTTTCTTCTGCTCCCTAGCAGACCGTGTAGCAAGCACACGGTGAAGGGGCTTACTGGACCTTTCACACGCGACGGGATGACCTCGCCCGTCAGCTCTACTATATCTGTTCCGTCTTTCAAAGCCGTCGGAAATTTAGGCCCTCCATCACTTGAGTCGAACCCTGCGGATGTTTTCTCGATCGAATAAGAAACGCCTGCAAAGGTGGTGGAGTCTGTAGCGCGTCCTTCCTTTGCTGTTCGTGCACTACGCCGAAAGCCGAGAGGGGGATAGAGGTGCGTCGAATAAATCCCTACTCCATAACCGGGCTCCGAGCGAAGCACCCGCAAACCTGACCCACTCTGAGACGCTCCCGGCGCAAATGCACAAAAGCCTTGCACGTGTCCGGTCAGAAAGCAATATGGAATAAACGACTGGAACGCCGAACGTGTACAGATGCACGTTCCCACAGGCCAGACACAGCCGGCAATGCACCCAACGGAACACTTCTCCCCACGACGTTTGCAGAACCCCTCCCTCAGGAGAACCTGCCAGTATCCCACCCGTGGGGCCGTTGCCGAGCCCGTACGACAAACCACGCCGCGTGCAGCTCCTGTTGCCTGCATTGTGGAGGAACAACGTAGCAGCAGCTCGCGAACGAAAGAGAAACTCCCAAAAGCGAAAATGGACAGAGCCACCAAACGGGTACTGGCGCCCCTGCGTCGTCGGTAACTGTGTCTCATTAGAACGTGTTAATCCGTCCTGTGCGACACCGCCGATCCCATCAGCCGCCGGGTATGTAGCCCCAAGCAACTTCGTAAGATGTGTAACTGCTGCCTCCCTCACCAGGTGCGTTCACATGGTGAGAACAGGCTAGCTAAGCTGAAGCTCCCAACGTGACACACAAACAACGAGCGCGGACGGCAGTAAGAACAACTCCCTTGTATCGCCCCACCCAGAAGAAGACCCATAAGGGAACTCGCCTCGAGGATGTTTTCGAAGAGAGAAAATCCCACCTAAATGATGTAACACCAGCCCTCTGGCGACGCTCCACGTATGTACGCTGCATCGGTCATCTGTATTAGATAAAGTTTACATAGATTCATTCACTTCTGTAGTCGGTGCGTGGACATTCGCTCCGTTTACGCGTACACCTTTTCGTGCTCCGCTGAAGGCAACACAGCTTCTCCACTACAGTGCGCGAGGCTCAACGGAACCTTTTAGTTACTCGTTGATAGTTCACGTACGACGCCCACGCAGTAGAGCGTCTCGAGGGTGGTAACGGAACATCCTGAGGAGGAAGCCGCCCATCTGTCGCTGACGGATGTACGCTTGCGTGCCGTCGAGGTATTCAAGTTGTCCAGCAACTGTACTCCCCGAAGCTGGTTGTGAACTTCTTTAGCGCTAGAACACCCGCTAGAAGTCCCATTCGAGCATGTTGTCTTGTCGGCGAGCGGTCGACATCGCAGCAACCATACCACCGAGCTGCGCTACGAAAACAAGGGCCTAGTCGTAAACTGTTGCTAGGCTTGCAAGAGGTCGTTATCGCAGCAGTCATCACACCAAGATGCGTTACGAAAAAGGGGGGCTACTCGTAAACTGTTGCTACACTTCGTAATAGAGTATGAGGAAGCCCCCTTTCTAGAAGGCCTGCCCGCAAGAGCATTTCGCACAAACCTGTCTCTGACTTTTAAGCTCCCATACCGCGTCCGGATGTCTCTGTGGAGAACCTTATCGAATCACCAAGGACCTGTTCTTTCACAGCACGTCTATCATTCGATGTGAGAAATTCCTGCAGAATACCCGGCAAGAAGGCGTACCTCTCCAGCGACACGCGATTAGCTCTTGCATGAACAGCAGCATAATCGCACACGTTATTGATTATTGCGGGTGAATGGAGTCAACTTCGTTGCGATGATATGGTGCCTGTCTCTCCGTAAAGAAGCACGCTCCTGTCCAACCCGGTATCCGCGTGCGATGATTGTTTGTCCCGATTTGCATGCGTGAGCAACGCGGCCTCCGTGAATTTAGAGGGCACGAAGGCGGGAGGCGCACACATAGGCGTCACGCGACATGAAATTGCTTTTTTTGGCAAAGTCGGGTTTACGTACGGCTGTTAATCAGGACGCGGATACCCTTCTCTGAGACTGCTGGAGCGCGTATGCAGAACACTCCGTACCACGAACGTACGCCGGAACCACACCGTCTACGTGGGCGGCACCGTTCGAGCATGCGTCCCAGTTAGTCGCGGTCAAACTTAAACTGTACAATGAGTCATCTCTGTGGAAGCCGTCGCCGCGTACGTACTAGTGGGCCAATGTTTCATACGGGCACACAAAAAATATAAAGCCCACACGGAGGTGCGTCGACGTGTGCATTTGCTCGGATCACGTACTGATTATTTACGCTTGCAAAAAGCTTGCAGAACTTGTCCTGTTCAAATCTGAAATCCAGTAAGAAAAGTGACACCGGTAACGGAAGTCCAAAAGCGCGGGGAACATTTCCGTTCTGACTTCCAGTGCATCGTGCCCGTGGTCTCCAGCTTTCCAGTGGTTCTAGAGCGGCGAGAGGCGCCCGCGCTGCAGGTGAATTTTGGCTTTTGCGAAGCTGTTGGTGGCAACAGATGCGTGTCCCGGGTGCTGAAAATTTGTGCACAGAAGGCCGTATTAAGCGGTATTCTGCGGAGTGCTCTCCATTGAGTAGCACTTCGACGTGTGCAAGAGTAGAACATATAAGGCCTCGTCCTGTTCATGCGTCTTCAAACGTACGTCCAGCTGGCTGTTTCCTGCAGATGTGCCGCGTCTTTCGGCTCAACACAATACTGCTTTTCTTCCTCTCGACCGCGAACGGTTGTCAGGCATGCAATGTCGATATTCTTTTGAGGTTCCGTGACTGCTCAGAGTGCTTTCCTGCCCCCTGCGGGTAACAAACCCTGGTTCACGTTTTGTTGGGAGTACTCCTTAGGAAACGAGTTTCTTCACATGATGGTGCACGAACACGCGATTGATGACACAACCTCACTGCGAAGGACTGTGTCGCATCCCGGTGGATCCGCGCGCAGTCCTCCGCCTGTAGTGCCGTCACCGGATGCCCCCAAACACTGCGCCATGGCTCCTGCCGCACAACAGATGGATGATGAACTGAAATCACCTGCCGCTACACTTCTGAAGTACCTGTTTACACCGTCGTTCTTCAAGGACGTGTGGGAACAAGCACCTCTTGTGGTGCCGCACAGCGCTCTGCCACATAACCCCTTCGTCGGCCACCGGTGGATTACAGAGGTGCGAGCTGTTATATTCAGAAAAAAGGGTCAAAGACATTTGGCACAGGGATGTTCCATGAGGCGAGGTGGGACTGCTGTTGACACCGCCAGTGCACGAAATGTCAAGACACGTAGGTGATGGCACGTCGACAGTTTTGTGAAGAAAATTGCTTTTTTGCAGGCTGCTCATGTGATAATGTCGAGACGCGTGCTCTGCACACATCTGTTGGATAGAGGGCTGTGTGTACCGCACACACCTGCAGAATTTCGCTGAGTGCATAGTTGGACATTCCAGGTCCATATCACGTCTGCCGACAGCTGAACAGCTGAGCATGAACAACTCGCCACGTGCAGAACAATCGTCTACTACCAAAGGGAGACCAACCCCCACGAGACGGCGTGAAAAGATGTATTCTACCGCCGCATCTACACGCTGATGTATCTGTAGAAGCCTCGTTGGGTGCGCTTCGTACAAGTGGTTATATTTGCAGAGAGGAAGCGCGTCTTTGTCCGCGCCTCTTTCGAGGAGCTGTCTGCGTTTGATCGCCTACGTGGGCGCACAAGGTACTGACATCGAAGGTGGTGCAACTGTTTTTCTCATTCTTTTTTGTTGGGCAGGTAGTCAAGCCGCTCGCGAGTGGGCCTCCGCTTCTGTTGTGGTGCGGCACGCGTGCGTCAGTCTTGACTGCGCGCCTTTGTTAACTGTTTCCTGCGGTGGCCGTGGCCGCAGTGCATCTAGAAACTACCGGGTGGAGACGGACAGGCGCAAAGATATTAAGGTGTATATGCATATGCGTACGGAAGCAATTTTGTACAGAGAGAGAGGTGCAGGGAGATTGGCTGTTGTTTATATTTGACGACGTTACGCTGCACACAGGCGCTTCGAATTCTACCACGAAGGACATCTCGTTTCTATGAGAACATTTGTCTGCCTGTGAATTTCGATGTTTGCAGGAGGAGATGATCTGCATGTGCTACCGCGCAGCGGTGGCCGGCACTTTAAAAATCTTTCGAGTGCGTGGCCGCCTTCACGATACCTCCAAATAGCGTCTTCTAGATTTCCTTTCAATATACCGTGGAACAGCGTCCAATGAGTGTTCTTTTTACGCCGCCTTACGTACGCATAACAGTGCTGGTGTGTGGTTTCACACAACATCTTTCCGTGGAGTTGCGCTGGCAGGGATCCTCATCACAAGTCCCGTGGCCACAAGCAGCCTTCACAAAGCGACTAATCGCTGCGTCCTCGTACTGAACTGCAGACCCAGATGCGCTCCCCAGCTGTGATGCGGGCAGGCAGCGCGACACGTGCGTGCCTCTAGAGCTAAGTTTCACGTATGTGCGGACGTCCCCGTGTCCGCATCTCTTGTACTCAAGGCCGCTTTGTGTGTGTGCAGGTCCCCATGAACGTAACTGCTCGCTTGTTTGCGTACACTGAGTCCATGTCGCTACCTTCACATAGAGCCCGGATAGCCTCCGATCCAACCTCGACGCTGGCCGCTCATGTGTTTCACGTACATGTAAAACTACGGGTGCACACCGCTCTACCCGCCTTCACACTGCAACGTGTATCTTACCTCAGCCTTCGTGGAGAATGCACCTGCCTGTAGAGCAACTATATTACATTCGTATTCACGGTGTCTTGTAGAAAAAGCGCAAAGTCCTCAGTGGCACGTTTCCAGTAAATACGCGAGTGTGTACTCGATGTTGCGTGGAATCAACTGCTAGGCACAATTACCCGGTATTTGTGGTAACCATGTCTATCAGCTGACTACTCTATAAGTGCAGATTCGTCTGAAGACGATAGCCTACATACAACAAAGCGAGTCCCTTCTTTCATCGTCTCTCCTTCTGCTGGAGCGCGGCACAGACTGCAGCGGCATTGCTTCTTCTTCGCGTCCCGTAGCCAGCGTCTGCAGCAACGTGTCGTGCCCTTCAAGGTGCTGTGTCCGTGGATGGGCTTCTCGACGCTGGGCGTGTCAATGCTCTTCCAGTATCGTATTCTTCTGACTGTGATGTCTCTGCGTTGGGTGGGGAGTCGCTTGATGGCCGCGTGCGCGGGACACGTGAGCGTGTTTTCGGTCTGTGAACCTCTGCAGCGAGGCGTCGCACATCCACCGCCGAGCATGCCTCTTCCAAGCCCTTTGCCCAACCTACCTAGAGGAGACGCGCCACGCAGTGGTACTCTCTCTTCGTCGAAAAATGCACCCGTGGTAGGAGGGGAGACAGGGGGCAACTATGGCAGTACGAAAACAGACGATTCTCGGGTCAACGGAGAATCATGCGCCAACATTTCCCGGCCTTTTTTATGCGTTGGTTCCTCCTCTGCTGCGCCGGTGGTTCCTCCGGATGAGGAGCTGTTAGGCGGTCTCACTAACCATGGAACAACCGGTGAGGTCATCACAGTTTCTTCTTAGCAGTACGTTATACTATTCCTCTCAGAGGATGGGCCGTCAGGGGTGAAAATTGCAGCCGAGCACAAAATCAAAGGACGCTGGCTGCAGCGGGCGGAAGTTGCGACCGGTGGCTGCAACAGCGGCAGCTGCTCCAGTTAGCGCCCGTTGTACACGGTCGAAGAGGGTGATGTGAATGACAGCAGTTACTTTGTGTAGTGCGGAATGTGTGGACGTTTATCCAGAAATTATCTGGCCGCGTCAGGCGATTTCTGTGGATCCGTACACATCTGACCAGGCCGGTACCTCCTTTTTGAAGAGAACGAATACTCTACTATAAGCTTTCCGTGCATCCGCGCGTTGTCACGCCACGTGTTCAGCACGTGGTTCCAGTTGTCAAGTGGGCATGTTGCTGGGCCGCAGCTGCCGTGTAGGAAAAAGAGACACGCGTGTTGCTGGAAAAGTGGCTGTGACTTTTTTGCGTATTCCTTAGAGCCCGGAAGCTCGCATCTTCTCGAATGCGTAGGACCTTATTTGGATGGCTGCAGTCTAGTCCTTAACCAGGCTGACCGCACGCACCCAGGACTCCAGGAGCTGTGCCGCATCCTCGCCCAACAACTGTTCACCCACGTGTTTGCAGTGGCGTACCTAACGCCACCGTCCTCCTACGCGGTTGATATACACACCGACGACCAGGTGGGCACAACTACAGCTCGTGCCAAAGCAAAGGAAAGAGAGAGGTGAAGAGAATGAGACGGCAAGTGGAAAAATGACAGAGTTGTTTCGGCTTGACCCAGCAAGACAATGTAGACAGCACGAAACCGTGCACTCTGTGGGGCGGGGCCACTTCCCATGGCTAGGATTTTGATTCTTTACCGAAGATAAGAAAAGAGAGGAGTAAGTGTGCAGCTCCGGATTTCCTAGACACCTACACTGCTTGAAGCCGCAAGCAAGTCCAGCGTACAGACGAAGGCATCGTGAGGCCAGAACCAGGTATATAGTTGGACGTGTGTCTGCTTGTGAGTATCTAGACGCTTGGATTGCTGGGAGGCTCGGGCTGTAGTGGGCTTGAGGGAACACGCGTACTCCGCTACGTACTTGTGAACTGCTTGCGCACAGATAAATAACGTGTGAGAAGCGGGAAAGCGCCTTGTCGGCGCGCGCAGGTCGATAACGTGTCAGAAATGGGGAGGCGCCTGGTTGGGAGTTGTACTTCACAGTATTTGGTGTGAGACTGGTTCTCCCAGTCAACTCTTAATGCGCAGTCTACCTTCAGCACGCATTGAGTAAAACAAGTGTAGAACACATCCTTAATCCCCACAACCGTCCGTTGACGTGAAGTGTGAATGAAAAAGACAAGCCCACGGGGAAAAGATGCCAGCCTTGTTAACAGTGTAAACGGGATGTGACGGTCTGCTGAACTTTGACACCGTAATCGCTGTGCTTTCTTTGTGGTGTCCTGCGTCTCTGCGGCGCCAACTGTGTCCGTCAAACCGTGACTTCGTCCTGCGGAGGCGTTAGCGGGCGCGTGGCTGACAATTTGACGGCTAAAAATGTTGTATGTATGCTTTCGCCGAGAGCGATTTGTATCTGGTGCTCCGGTGAAGCCTCTTTCTTTCAGGACGTGTTTCTCATCCAGTTGTGGGGACAGAAGCACTGGAAGGTATATGCGCCTCCACAAGCGCTTCCCTTGTCTGAAGAGACGCTGGGAAAAAAGGAGCCCTTCAGGAAGGTGACTGACCTGTAGAAACACGAAGAAGAACCTTGCTTTACGAAACACTGTATATGTGTCCAGGCGGGAAGCGCCACCGTCATTGTCAAGTATTCAAGCAAAAGAAGGAGCCAATCTTCTCTACAATAGCAGCATCATTGGTGGCGTCGTGGCACAGAACCGAATCACACGCAAAACACTGTGTCGGCCGACTTTGAACAAAGGGGAGATTCCTTCATGAGAATCCCGTGTGACTTGTACCCTCCTGTCGCCCTCTCCGTGTTTCACCATGTAAAATGCTATGTTTGTTGCGCCCATTCAGGACCCCGGTCACCCCGTGCTGCACCCCATCCTCGAAGAGGGAGACATTTTGTACATTCCCAGAGGGTATGCTTTATTGTGCTGCCGTGTGCTGCTGCTTCCTGCTGCGGGTTGCTACGCGTCGCTAGCAGATGCGTCGCATCTGCTAGCGACGCAGCCTGATGAGACCTTCAAGCCTACGTGAAACTGACGCGTGCGTCGCAGGCTGGTCCGTGCTTTACTGCACTGGTCTTCGAAGTGTCACACGTAGACAACCTTGAAGACTGTGTGGGGGCGTTTAGTGGGGTTGTGCTTGTTCTACATAATCGTATTCTCTTTGGGGAGAAACGGTGGCGACGTCGGGTGGCGGACGGGCGTGCGAGTGCCTGCCTGTAGGTTCCCTCACGAAGCCTTGACCACGACCCAGAATTCCCTGCATATAACCGTCACCGTCCCGACAGCGGAGTACGCCTACGTAAGCGCGTTCGAGAGCATGCTGCAGGACACCAGACCACTTGCAGGCGTGGCAATTTTTTTTGACTGAAAAGTGCACTACAGTTCGCCTCTCTATACCGCTCGCTAGATTTCTCTGGAGCAAATTTTCTACTTGCAGCGTACTGCGCATGTGCGTCAGTGTTATGTCTCACCATTCGTGTGAATCAACTGCAGCGACATCCCTGAGACATCTGCCGGATGGACACCGTTGTTCCCTGTGTACAGATCAATGCCCTCAACCGCTTTTTGAGAAACCTTGTCCTCGAGCACAAGCTGGGAGACGCGACGGAAAAGTACTGCCGCGCTGCTCTACTTTTTGTACGCTGCTCTCCAAAAATATGCGACCATTAAAGACATTCAATACTCGGTAGCGTCACACATGTAGGACGCCGTCACAGGCGGTGGAGAACTTGGACATATGCTGGTGTTTCTCACGAATGCGCTTGAGAAGCATAGTGTGCAGTGAAACTATCGGTAGTTTGGCGCTGACGTTATGGTATACATGAATAAGGCGGTCTCCTCAAAACAGTACAAGTGACAAAAGGTTGATTGGTCAGACGCAGCACTGCAGAAGGATCTGAACAACCCCCCTTCGAAGTGCTGCACCAGGTACTGCGGCTGCTGCTACTGCTTGCCTGCCGCTTCACTCGAGCATTGAGCGGTTGAGGGAAAAGGCAATGAACGGACGAAGTTTCCACCGAGATCCCGACAGCACGGTGGGGTTATTGAAGCTGCGCGCGACATAATCAACGTGGGCAGAGAAAAACAGTACAGGCCGGTGTTTTTTACAAAGTGGAAGTAAGGGATCACTTGGTGCAAACAGGAGGACTACACTGCGGCCAACGTGTGGATACCTTGCCCCTGTTTTTTTGCGCGGCGTTGTGCGAGTCCGCAGAAGACAAAAAACGCCAGTGATCAATCCTCAGATGCAGGCGACAGCGCCAAGAAGGCGACCGACGACATTGTGTCGCTTCTTAAATACGAAGCCGTGATGGACTCATTGCAGGATCATCTTGATAAGTACGCTAGCACTGAAATCGAGTCTTCGACATTGCTGTAAGATGCGCTGTGCAACGCCTTCTGGAAGCCGCATCTGACCACGGGATGTAAAATGTGTTCGAAATAGCCTTGCCACATTTAAAAATGAGCAGCCCACTGGGAGGGCGAAAGTGTCCCACGACACCAGCAGCTGGCGGAGCTAACCATCCTCGAACCGTGCATTCGCTGTGGACTGTGCGGCGTGGTGTTTATCACATCCTTAGGATCAACGCAATGCAGACGGCTCAGTTCAAAAGGCTACAATCAATCCCTGCCAAGCCGTTAATCACGCAGTCCTCCCTTGTCCGTCTCTACCCTGGTAGGTGTCGGCCAATTCTGCATTCAACATAAACGTTGGAGCCTTTTCTGCTGTTGTGCGCGAAATGTCAGTAGAAGGCTTCGCTTTTCTGCTGCTCTGCCCTGCTTTTTTTTGGATTTGCGGCCGCAGGCATACGTTGCACCTGCGAAGAAGGGAGCGCGGAAGCTTCGTTTTTCAGAAGCGGGCAGAGGTCAGGGAGCTACTGCTCCGAGACGCTGTTCGGCAGATGCTTTTTTTTAAAATCGCGGGCACGATAGCAAGCCAGATGCGGCTCGGACAGTTAGCGGTGGCGAATGATGCGGGCAGTTGCTCTGACTAGCATCAACGCATGTATGCCGAGGAAAAAGTGATCCTATGTGTCACAGTACGCTATCAAGCGTCAGACTCAGAGGACTCTGTCCTCTTATTGGGATGGTTCCTTCAGGTTGAAAATGAATATTTACCCTTCGGCTTCTATGATGATCCACCAGCTGGCAACGGCCCACACGTTGGTAGAGGTGGGCTGACAACTTGAAAACTACGAGAGATTGCCTCCTGTTGATGCAGGATCATCTACCAGTTGATTCTTCTTGATGCCGGCTGCGGACGAACACGAAACCAAACAGGATTCCGCAGCTGTGAATGAACGGTCGCTTTTTAAACCGCTGCATTTCAGTTGTTCGGCTGCGCCTTAATTCCGACTTGCACTGAAGGCTATGCACTTTTTAGCCATTCGTCGAGCGGGTTCGACCATATATTCATGCATGTATATGTATACATGTGTATACGTATATGTAAAATGAAAAGCCCTGAGCTCGACCATATACACACGTGTGTACTACAGAGACCTCCGCTGCTGTTTTTGCATTGTTCAGGTTTCAAAGCTTCGATGCTCCGATGGCTTTGAGCGCCTGGGCGTACTTCTGGTTCTGCTCAGGAAAGGCTTGATTGAAGTTGTCGAAGAAAAGTAAGGAATGCATATGTTGGACTGGAGGAACGACTGCCTGCGCTCGTGAGTTTCGCGTGTCCGTACGTTTCCCTCTAAAATAGATCGCACTGTTCTGAAGAAGTCCGTACGGTCTGTAGAGTAGCAACGTGAATGCTAATGAAGCTGCTGTCACTTTGACAGTAGGCTTTTATGTTATCGCTTCCCATTCGGTTCTCCAGCAATGGGAGGACCGGGCCACCTCTCGTCAAGAAACTGCTTCCCTGTAGACGTTTGTAGATTCTTGAGGTAACGTCGTGTCTGTGGAAGAACCAGAGTACCTCTCGCCAAGAAACCGCTTTACTGTGGACGTTTGTAGATTCTTCGGGTAAAATCGTGTCAGTGGAAGGAGAGGAGCACCTCTCGTCAAGAAACTGCTTCACTGTAAACGTTTGTAGATTCTGGTAACATCGTGGCATTGCACACTTACTGCGAATATGCTGCATACCGCGAATTCCACTTCAGGCTGGAAGGTCAGTGAGGGCGGCCGGATACTCAAAGCTGAGTATCCGATAAATTTACGGTGTGCGAGAGAACTGTGTGGCGGGTATGAGATGGATCGTCACGCTGTAGGTGGAGGTAGCAGCTCACACCAGTTATACCTAGTACATCTGTCTGCAGAGGTATACAGTGTGGCCTACCTCTCTGCAATACTCCTGAAAGGATCGCATCGGTACATGAACCTGTTTAACTTGGGCTCTACGCGGGTAGCCGCGCGCAACAACTAATGGTGATGCATCAGACGTATTCCGAAAACCCTAGCATAAACACATACGTGCTGTAAAAAATGCCAAAATATTCTGTGATAATAAAAAGCAGTCCGTACGAGGTCTTCGATATGTTCTGCAAATCATTCGACACGTTGCCAAGCACGCATCCAACCAATTCAAAGCACAGGAAGCGTCTTTGATTGTAACACGCAAACCACCCTCAAAACTTCTTCCTTGCGAGCATTAAGCGGAAAACGGGGAAGAGCAAAATGCGGTACGTCCAACGCGCGATTAACACGCGCGCACCCACGCTTTCGCTACGGTTGCAGAATTCGGCACTATTTGTATGCGCAGGCAGGCTGCACAACGGTGATTACCAAGGGTGACAGTTGCGGTTTCCTGTAGAGTAACAGGAGAAATAAACGTACACAACGATATAACCTGCCAGATACTA
>KL647302.1:972223-1085352 GCA_000727475.1 Sarcocystis neurona | reverse complement strand
CCCACACAGAGTACCCCAAAATATATCTGCATTTATAGCCTGCATACGAAGCACCTAAGTGAAAAGTCACCTGAACGAATTACATCGAAGTAAGAAATGACCTGACTCTGAGCCTCCAGTCCCGTTCTAATCGATCACTAATCAAGTAATTCTCGTTGTCGTTCGCGAGCACGTAGCGAATACCGCCGTCGCCGCAGAAGGCGGCGCAGTGTACGGCTGAGGCGATCTTCTCCCCCAGTTCTCCTCCGGATTTGCCTGTACGCTACAGATATCAAGATCAACTGCAGAAGCTGGAAGCCAGCTAGGGTCGCACGCACTACGAATGTGTCCCCCTCGAACATTTCCAGAGTAACTGTGCTGTATAACCAGTTAGCGCATAAAGAGAGCGCTCCACCAGTTGAGAGGATCAAACCCATCACCGTACCGCGACACCCACATGGATATGCCTCGTAGCAAATCCAGTGTATCTGTGAGGTTAAGGCGGAGATGTACACCGTGAGTGCAGTTAGACCAGCGTATCCCGCAGCATTGGACGAGACGAACGAGGCCCCATTCATGATCAGACCCGCTACGGCCAAAATGAAGCTGGCCGTACTCGCACCAAGCCTGTCTGGTATGAGGCCAAGTAGGGCACAAGGTAATGCCGCCGCAGGGCTAAAAACTTCCAGTAGCGTCCCTGCTGGTCCGAAGAAGATTCGTTCCGCACCTTGAATAAAGTAAGCGGCGGTGACAGAGGCAATTACAAAATTCAACGTGATGACTAAAGTCTGGACGGAAAAAATATTTTGTCGAAGCACGGGGTTCGCAACGTAGTCACCTAGGCTACCTAAGATTCTACGGAGAGCTCCTCTACGCTGCGGAAGTCGAGCGCTCTCCCCGGCACACTCCGGGGTCCCGTCACTCGGTCCCGCTGTAATCGGGGTGGATGGCGAGGTTGAATCGCTCTCGTCTGCGCTTGGTACCGTGTCTTCATTCGGTTCCAAGGAAGGGTCAGTGTGAGCTCGGTCATCCGTGGGAGCCGCAAGTTGCTTTGGTGGAAGCAAACTTATCCCAGCTACTAACGCGGGCAAACTGACGACGGCGGCATAACCCGCCATAACATGTTGTAAAGCAAAGTGGAATCGCGTTACTAGCAACCTTAGAAGGAAGGGCACTGACCCACTGAGGGATGCGAGGGACCCCAAAAGCCCAAGTATCAAGCCAGCTGACTGTGGAAACATCTGTGATACAGAAAGCGACGCCAGGAAAGCGACCTCCTGGCCCGCCGCAGCCAACGCCAGCCCTGAGGCATATTGGTCGAAGGCAAACAACACCATTCCAACGATCTCTGACAGATGTCCTGCAAATGACGTTAAATGTGAACCAACCCAATCATTCATAGGTCCTGCAAAGACGCTCGCAATACAACTACTGGCAAAAACCAACGTATACAGCCCTTCTAGTCGCGCCTCCTGGGCGTGACACACATACTTCGGCTGATCAGTCGGTGCAGGCTGTACAGTTTCATTGTTCGCAGATACCGTGGTCAACACCGCAGGTGTCGACACCGGTTGTACGCTTCTGGTGCCGTTTGAAGAACTGGTGTTCCGTGGGCAGAGTTCTTCATACGCTCTGGCGTGAGCCATCATCCCTGCCAGAGGCTTGAAGTTATAAAGGATACCTCCAGCCAATGCAGAGAAGAAGAGAATCGCGAGGAGAGCAATTATCCGTCGGAAGACAGCGAAACGTCCCTGGCAGCCGGATCGTCTTCGTGCTCGAGCAGAGGGAGACCGCGGGCGCCGCCCACGAGTTGCTGGGCCAGATGCGTCATCTTCGTCGTCAAGATCGGAAGACGTTCCCCGTGAGCCTGGAACATGTCCCAATTCCTGTGTAGTGCTGTTTGTGGTGGACTCTATCGATGCTCCTAATGAAGGTGCATTCTCTAAAGTAATATCCCTGTCGGATGTGACAGTGTGCTGAAGACTTTTTCCTGCATTGTCACTTGGTGAACCTAGGACTTCAGTTGGTTCAGAATCTGGCGAATCTGAGGAAACAACCGACAAGGGCAACTGACTAAGAATGCCAACGGCGTAAAAAAAAATTGCACCCCACCTGAAGAAAAGCGGATTAGTAGGGGCCATCGTATGCTTATTCATTCACCATCTTCTGAATACAAGTACCTACTTCGAATAAGCGTCTGTGTGCCAATGAATATGTCGACGTCCCCAATTTACGAAAGAATGTAACGCATAATGGGCATGGAGGTGCAGGGCGCCAGGTCTGCACGGGAGCATCCACATAATTCATTTAAATGCCCTGGGTGATCTTCTCCGCGACTACAGCTCATCTGCAGCGGAAAGCCAGTATACAAAAGAGTGTCGCACTTTACTTTCCTTTGTCCCCTGGGATTGCATGGCGACGTGAACGCCGTAGGAGCTGGAATGCGACGACCAGAAATATGCGACGCAGCTGCAGACGTGCTGTCTTCACGCACATGATCCACTACGGATATAAACTGAACTGCGGAGGAGCGCCCCTAGCGCTCAACACGCAGCAGGTTCTCACTGTTTCGTCCAGCAGCGTGGACTGGTGCCCCACACAGGCAAGGCTACGTGCTTTCCCACAGTGTTAGAAGGGGAAATTGTTGTTGAACAACAACGTGTATTCGTGCTCGCCCCCCTGCAAGAACTCTACGCCTACTGATCTCCACGGTGACTGTCAGGCACGCTGCAGCACGTTCTACCCTGACAGAAACTGGACGGCGTCAAGGGAAGCAAACGAGACCATACTACTGAGAAGGGAACGCAGGACCTCGTAGACGTACACGGCAGTGATTCTCGGCACCGACGGGCTAGCAAATGTTCCGTTTCCACGGTAAACCATTCTACGGGAAAAATTGCGCTGCGCAGGTTGGTGATTTGCCGGTTGCCCTGTCGACGCCACAACGCTGTGTACAGTGGCCCATGTTGTTTCTTTGTGTGCTACCAGCGTTGTGTTTTCTTCCCCACACCGTCTGCGCTACTTGCCAGCACAAATGGCAGAACGGGGATCTTCAACCCTATGGGGCTATTCCCATTTATAGTAGTCCTGCTTGAGCGTGTGGGCTACGCCTATGCGGATATCGGGGGTTTCTTTTACGGACGAGGACTGCGCACAGTGGTGAGTCACTGCTCTGTTCGCAAAATGTATGCGCTTCACTGCTCTCGCGTGTTGTAGTTGTCGATATTGAGTGTGATACGAAGGCCGCCTTGCAGCAGTAGCGCGTGCAGGAGGGAGGATTCTTGATTGTGTTGCGCAGGCGTCGTCACACAGATGCGTGCATTCATATTTCGATACCCTACTATGGTGGAACCGCTAGAAGAGAGGGGCAAGCACAGAGAGTTATGAACGAGGCGAAAGGCCCACAAGTATGCGCGTAGGTAACGCAGATACCCTCTCTTACGCGTTCGGATGCGCACTTGACGCGAAGCGGAGGCCAGATTACGTAGTTTGAAGGCGGAAAAAAAGTCAGTTGATTGCCTTGCCAAGTGCTCTATCCTAACATTGTGTGACGGGCAAACACCAGAGACCGAACCGAGTAGTGGGAGCCTCGAAGCGACGCAGGCTGTTGTTTCGATGTAGCTTCGCGGTGCCTCTAACCAAAAGTGCTCATTTGCATAGGGTAAGCGCTCATTGTCGTTTCCTTCAGATTACGCCAGAGAAATCCTTGACAGAAGAAGGCTTGCGCTGTGTCGCAGACGCGTCACCTCCACTAGTGGCGAGGTACTAGGAAGGCGTAATGAGTGGAGCTACGGAAACGTGAGGTTGCTCAGTAAGAAAGCGGTTGGAGAAGATAATCACAAGATGTGTTCTACTAGTACGAGAGAGCGAGCAGCGGACACGACTTCGTACACAGCATCTGTAATGCGGTAACAGTGTGTACTGCCTTCTGGATGTAACTACGACACCATGTTTATAGCAACCGCGCGTGAGTCACATTGCCGGTGAACAATGCAGGGCGTCGTTGCCGTTGTCTGTTGAGACCTGGCTACGTCTCAGGTAGATGTGCACTGTGGCTCCGTGCTCTGTCTTTCAGCGAGAAAGGCGCACACTGCATGGTGTGTCCGCCAAGCACGTTAAGCGAGCTTTTCTACGTGTCTCACGTATGGCAGGACGCAGATGAACCAGTGATCATTGTGCGTCATCAGACCCGCTGCCTCCGTAGTTGTTCAAACGTTTACGTTTGTACATAGTTCTGTGCCATTTTTAGGATATTATACGTTGCTTCAACCTACACGCAGGAGCGAAGCGACCGTCTCCTGAAGTCAGGCAAACTCAGGTTAATCACGTACTTCTGGGCCGCTAACAAGAGAACATTCGAGAGACGCTACACCGTCCTCCGCATATTGTCTCTGTCCGAGGTAGTTGAACATGCTGCATGCTGTATTCCTTCTTGGATCCAGAGCTGCCGCTCAAAGCTCCTTCATACAGTTCAGCTTCAACTATTTGCCACTCACCCAGTTCTCCAGAAACTGGTCGGCTATCCGGCAGCCACTCGCTCCACCGTAATTGGACTAAATTCACCGTGTGAGTGTGTTCTTTTCATGAACTGGGACAGTACCTCGTTTTGCGCGTACAGCTGCATGCTTCCGGGGACCCAGTGAGCCTTTCTGATGGCTGCACTCGCCAGCAGAAGCTCTATCTATCTCATTGTAGAGACCTATCCCTTTACAGTGCCACAGAATAGCTTACCTGTAGATTCAACTTCATTTCCACATCAAACGGCAGTCGACTGGACAGTTCCAGGACACACGGTGGAACCGCGTGTCAACGCCAAGGTTACGGGTGCGGCCCGTGAAGTAATACAGCAGGACGTAACCCTGGTCGGCGGAGGCTTGGAGTATTGAAACCCTGTCAGCCGCATTTCAGCATCCCCGCAGAACACTTTCGTGGTCCTGCTGTTTACGAGGTTAAGTGAGGTGGCCACAAACACACTGTTCTCGTGAAAGCCTGCAGTGTCTGCAAGGAGATGCGCTCTTCCTAGTCTATAAGCATACCTGCTTACATTGTCGCCTCTGGAAAACCACTGCAGATGATCTAAAGCGTATACACTCCCCCGGTGCTGCACGTGCTGCACCATAACCAGCAGATATTCTGTATAAGCGAGTATCTGAAGCAGAGCCTCACCCATGGGTACGTTGTTGTACGACGTTGTCGCACCCAGTGGCACGACTGGAGAATAGCAGACACCATTGTCACAGCGAGCAGTCTGCCTGCCGCACGTCAGTACATGGCTAACGCGTAGCACAGCAGCCGGCAGGTTTTGTCGGACGTGTGGGGTGTGATTGTCCGAACACCTCGGTCACCGCGATTCCTCCGCACCGCGAGACGGTTGCATGTAGCCGCCGACGCCACCGGCTGCTCCAGCTCCGAGCACCCTTCGTGCTGTCTGGTGCCTGGGGCTCGTCGGCGTCCTGATATCCAGAGTGTGCTTTTTCGCAAAATGCAGGAGGTGACTGCATGTCTCATATCATCTACACGACAATGTGTACCCTTTCGACAGCCATACACGACAGTGTAGGAGACGCAGGTGCCCGTAAGAAGCGCCATGGACAACTTGCTCGATTCATCCTAGCCGTCGCTACACTCCATTACTCGAACATTACCTCACCTTATCTAATCTACTAGGGATTCATGAAGCGCACTTGTGTACCCGTGCGAGGACCTATTCCAGTGAAAGAAAAGCGTTAACCGCGGATGGGCTCGTTGCCAGGTCTCGCTGGAGAGCTGCACACGCATGCAGCGGCGAGCGGAGTCAGTGGAAAGCTCCAGGGGCGGCTGCCGAGTGTTTTTTTTTTTCACGATCCCGAAGATGTGGACTTTGCCATTAGCTTCCTTCGCACAGCGGCGGTCGCTGTTACAGCAATTTGCATCTAGAACGGGGAGGTGAGGACATCTCCGGGCTGCGGAAGGAAGCGCCGAAAGAATGACTTATTTTCTGGTGAAGGGACGGGAAGTACTTTGGTAAAGGTTAATGCTGAGGTAATGTGAAGGCAGAAGAGAGAAGTACAGGCCGGCCGCAAAGTGAGTGCCGGGCAGCGTGGCAGCCGCACGTGGTCCTTTTAGCCTCATGACGCCTTAATTGTCTTCTTTACAAGGCAGAACGTAGTAGGTGCGCTGCGGAAGCTACGTTGTATTATTCAGCGGAATCCCTTACTAACTGTTGTTATGTAGGGATGGTGTCTACGCTGTGGACATATTTCAAACTGATTTTCCATGAGCGTGCTTTTACCGAGTCTTCTGAAGGAAAATCGTACCAAGTTCAGATGTATCTCTTGTGGAGCTTCCTCTCACTCGCGTGTCTTAAAACCTCCAGCGCTTGTGTGTACGCCCTGCGGCAATTGTCACCGTATGTCTTTTGGCCCACGACGGTATACGTAGTCGAAAAAGAGGGGCGCGCGCGTGTAAAACTCCGCACAGTGCTGATAACTACTGCGTACCGGGGTACTCGTACCAACTCATTTGTCTTGCCGAGAGCCATGACACTTCGCAGTCATACCTCTCTTTGAAAGGAAAGTCAGACGCATGTCTACACAGGATGTACTCAGTGAAGCACCTTTGAGCAGCTCCTTTAGAAATTTGTGAAGAAAGGGATTACGGTTGCCATGACGACGCGATGTGCTCTAGGACAGCGTCTGTTTCACACTTCGCATCCGCCATTCTCTCTGTTAGGGAACTACATGGTGACGCACGTACACGTGAGCCACGCGGAGAGCCAACTTAGACGACAGACGCACACGAATCTGCACACACGTGTGTGTCGATGTACAGTTATGAAAGCATGGACACGTTGTGTGCCCTGTGGAGTCTAGTGACGGAGTTGCTACACGGGCGTCATGGCTACCACTGCGGAATCGCTGGTGTGAAGCATAGTTAGGTATGTGCAAGCGTTTTTCTGTCCTCATTTCGTGCAAGAGTACGTCTTGATTACTGCGCACAGAAGAGACCCAACCCGTACGGTGTAGTGTCAGTCGACGTTACTTCTCCGTTCTCCCTTGCTGAACACGCTGTTCCGGTTGCTGCTGAAAAGTGGAATCCGTGACAGGGGGTCAACAACCGTGCGCTGCCGCGCTATGGCACTGTCTTGTGTGCCTGTTTCGTATCACCGGTTCTACGAAGATGTTCTGCACGTGGCTGAAAGCGCCCTGTAGTGAGAAAACCCGCATCCACGTATCGCGGTATGCTGCCGGTGCACAATGCCGTCTGCAGACCCTTCACACTGACGTTAGGCAAGCCTTTTCAGGGTCACACACAGGCATTTTTACGGGAGCCTCCATTCTTTGGCAAGGCGTAGACCGAAGCATCTACGCGCGTGTCATATCTTGCGTATAGCCAGGCGTGCGGCCCCCACGATTAGTTCGTGCTTCTCGCTTGGCGTGTAAGCAGCTGCTGTATGCGTTGCAGGCAGACACTTTATATTTGTCGAAGCGGACGCCGTTCGTAGTAGTATGCTGTCGTGATCGATTCTGAAGTTTGACCGCCTTGAAGTAGTAACATCGGTCATTGGGGCTCTCTGTGTGTGCACAAAGGGCAAACGACTGCCACACTGGCTGCCCGGCTTCTACGCGTGTTTGAAGCGTAAAACATAGAAGTCGTCTGTGGACATTCACACACAGCGTGTGCCTACACAGCAGGTTACACCTGCCTGAAAGTCGTATTTTCACAATGTGAAGCGCACATACCGCGTCGCATACTAAAGTTGAACGCAGTTCTTGATGCGCAGTAAGTACCTTTTCGAGGCGGTCTTACTGCTACCCAGGCAAGTACCCAGCACATGACCACCACGCCTGCAGGCGTCAAAGGTGTCACACACTGCACACTGCACGTTCGTCCTTCGTATATCGCCGTGTTCTCACTCTGGGCCGTGGGCGGCCTAAACGTGAGGTCGCCACTTCATTTGAACTCTCGCGACTTTTCTTTCAGCGGCAGCAGCACCACCGCCGCCCCAGCAGTGGTTGCTACCTGTGGTAAAGATACTCGAACTACTATCATTCCTTTTGCCTTCCCTGCTGTTGGTGCGAGTGCCGCTTTCACCGTACGGAAGAGGAGGACCACAACGAGCAACGTGATGTGCAAGAGCAGCGCGGGGAGACAGACACAGAGACGCATCTGCAGCGCGGCGTGACACCAATGACGTCGGCGAAAGACACACAGTGCAACACGAGGAAGTGAGGAAGTCGTCTTGTGCAGTTTCCTCCTGCCGCTGCTCATGCTACAGTCGCGCGCTTCTGTCAGAGCTGCCACTGCTAGTGCTTGTGCTGCTGTGGCTGTCGCTGCGGCCGTGAGTTTGCTGCGTGCGCGGTCTGCACACGCTCTTGCATCTCGTTCCTGTTGGAACTCTGGTGAAGCGGTCGCTGTCTTGTCTGCCGCCCTCTGCTGTTTTTTTTGTGAAGCGATCGCTGTCTTGTCTGCCGCCCTCTGCTGTTTTTTTGGGTTGTTCTCGCTATGCCAGCTTATATTCTCTCGCCTCGACTGGCCGTTTTTACCTATACCGCCGCTCCTGCTGCGGCTGCTCCTGCCTCTGGCTGGTGCCGCTGCTGCTTCGGCTACTCGTGCCCCTGTTTCTTATCCTGGTGCCCATGGTTTTACTGCTGCACTCCCTTCTGCTGCTGCGGCCGCTACTGCTGCTCTTGGGGTGCACTTAAGGATCTCCCGCTGCGGCCGCTGCTACCCCTTCATATGTGAAGGTCCTGCTGCAGCTCATATTCTCTCTTCGTACGTACGGTGTGCTAGTTTTGTGTTATCCGAGATTTTCTCCTCCCTCCTCTACAGCTGGTGGAACGCCCTGTCAGGTAAGGGTGACCCTCTGAACGTTGTTGTTGCTGCGGCGGGTGCTACAGGGAGCCCTCCTCTGTGTCGTGCTGCTGGTGCTCCTCCTGTGCGTTCTTCTACAGGAGGTGGTGCTGCCGTTGCTGTCCCTGCCGTTCCTGTTCCTTTTGTGAGGAACGAGTAGCAAAGCGAATGAAGTGGCAACCTTTCTGCCGAGCTTCGCGACCAGAAGGGAGAAAGCTGAAGAGAAGGAAAGCTACCCTGTTTATCGTCTGCTGCTTCCACGTAGTCGCCATGTCCACCCACCACAAGACACATGCGCAAGAGCAGCAGACAGCGGCGCCAGCGGCGGCTGCTGCTGGTGCTGCTGTTGCGTAGCTCGTGCTGCCGCTGCACACCGTGCCGCAACTTAGCAGCAGCAGTAGCACGAGCTCCCCTGCTTTTCGATGAAGAGCAAATTCTTGCACATCGCGTTCTTGCAGCGCGCATTATTCCGAAGCGCAGTGACGCATCATCCCCTCTGTATCTCACCTCCGCGCTCCTGCGCTGCTGCGATTTCGCCGCCGTTGTCAAATAGAGCCTTTCGCCCTCTCGCTGCTGCCATTTCCCGGGACTCTCGCTATCTCTGCTTCTGCTCGTGTGATCTTTTCCTCTGTTGCAGCTCCTTCGTCTGCTGTAACCGACACCTCCTGTGGTGCTCCTGCCACTGGGTGTGGCTATGCGGTGGTCGACGCCAGGCAGTACCCCTGCCGGCTGCTCTGCTATTCTCATACTCACCAGCCGAATCTTCCTTTTCTTCTTCTACAGTCAATTTCTGCAGATGCTGCTCGTCTGCTCCTTTCCCTCATCCAGCCTTCCACATATATTATCTGCTCCTCTGCCCTTCTCCTCCTGTGTTATAATGCACCTTTGTAGAAGTAGACTGTAAACGTATGTGTTCACGACAAACTCGGCATACTGCGTATTTACATACATATATATATATATATATATATGTGCCTCGCTTTGCTGCTGGCCTCTAAGATATACACAGATATATACATATGTGTCCTTCGCTCACTAATATATATACATATATGTATGTGCGCATGTATGTAAGAAAAGCATACACAAGAAAATATATGTATATATTTATGCATTAAAAACATTCGACCGAAGACATCTTCGTGTGTGAGAGGTATTTTGAGACAACATATTTCTTCTCTCTCTATCTCTCTTGCTCTCTCTCTCTGTATATGGTACACGGGCTGAGCCACGTCACGTGCACTGCTGCGACTGCTGCTGGGCTCTCTGTGTATACGGTTCTGCCAGTGCTTCATCCGCAGTGTTCGTCTTGCTGCTGCTCCTTTGCTTCTCCGCTACTGGACTGTGATAGCGTCTTCTCAACGGCCCTGCTGCCGCAGCAGTGCTGCTGCCTCTCCCGCCTCTCTCTGTGGCAGCTGTATCCTGCACTTCCTCGGCTGCCCTGCTGCGGGAGTTGACGACTGCCTTCGCGCATTCTGCCGCTCCCGCTCACGCGGCTCCTGCTGCTGTGCACCTTCGCACTCCCGCTCCTGCCGCTGCGCCCCACCTTCCCTCTACGTCGCATCCTCCTGTGCATTAGCTGGTCTGCTGCTGTCGCGCCTGCGCAACATTCTCCTGTTGCTACATCGCCTAGTTGTCCTCGCCGTCGGTCTCTCCTTCCGATGACATTTCTGCCCATCTTCTTCTTTTTCCTCCCTTGCTGGTGCTGCTGCCCGCAGTGTATGTCCCCCACTTCCTCTCTCTCTCCTGCTGCTGCTTCGCACAGGCAGCGCAGCCTGCTGCTGCTGCTGCTGTTCCCTCTAGTGTGTGTCCCCCACTCGCTGTCTCTTTCCTGCTGCTGCTTCACACAGGTAGCACAGAGAGCTGCTCGCGCCGCTGCTGGCACAGTATTTTCTCTCCATTAGTTGCTGCTGCTACGCATCTCTTCTGTCGCTAAGGCTGCTGCTGCTTCTTCTTCAGCTGCAGTGCCTCCCCTGCTGCACGTCACTGAACTCACAAACGCCGTGCACCAATGCCAGCAGAAGGAGCGCTGCCAGCAGGATGAGGTGACACAGCGTCTGCAGCAGCAGCAGGGCCAGCAGCAATAGCAACTCTGTACCGCTATCAGCGACGGTAGTGCCAACGGCAGCAAATGTAGCAGCAGCAGTCACAGAAGCAAAGCATCTTCGACCAGCCCCTCTTCACACGCACAGGCGTCACCACTCCGGTGCCTGTGCTGTTGATGTATTTCCGTCCCAACACTTCCTGCTGTTGGTGCTGCTGCAGCGTCAACTCCTCCCCGGGCGCTGTTCGAGCAGGTGCCGGTGCCTTTGCTGCTGCTACGAGTGGTCGCGTAGCTGCGCTTGCTGTTCCCTGCAGGATAACTACTGCTACTGCTACTGCTGGTGAAGTGTGCCGCTGCGCTGCTTCTGCTGCTGCGACTCGACCCCAGCCAGTTTCCCTGAGAGTAGAAGTATGACGTTGTTTCAATACCTGCGTCTAGACGCAGCTAGTGTCTCTCTGGTAGAGAAGCGCCATGCATCAGCGGCTTCTCTGCTGCTGCTGACGGCGCTCGGACTGTCGCTGCAGGGAGCTACCGACTGCGGAGTGACAGCCAGGCTGCGTCCTCAGACTGCCGCTGCCCTCCTCCACGTCCTGCTGCTGCTGCTACCTGCTGTACGTCCTGTTTTTCCCACTGCTGGTGCTGCTGCCTGCTGCGTTTCCACGTCTTCTTGCATGGGGGGATGCTGCTGGTTGCCGCTATCGCGTGCTGCTGGCTGCTGCAGTTGCTGCTTCTTCAACCCCTGCGCTGCTGCTCCTGCTCTTCACCGTAGCGACTGCTTCCGGTCGCTGCGAGAAGAACTCCTCCTTCCTTGTGCGCTACCGCTGCTGCTGCTGCTGTTGCTGTTGCCCCGCCGGGCTAAGGAACGCCTTTGTTTGCGATGCTGCCGCAGGGGCAGCAGGGGGGCGCTACTGCTGCTGCGCTTCCCCTCGGGCACCCACAGCAGCAACAACAGCAGCCCACTTTCGCAAAAGGCATCCCCTGCGTCCTAGTTACATTAGAATTTTGTGCCTGCAGCGGCCCCGCAGCACACTCGTCATTATCCCTGTCCTCGGCTGCTGCTGCAGAAGCTGCTGCTGCAGAGGTTGCTGCTGCAGCAGCTTCTTCTCTCGAGCAACCACAGCAGCAGGGAGTGCGTTGCCAGGTGGAACTCTCTGCTGTTGACGGATACCTTGACGACCTTGTGGATGCGTCGCCTGCTGGCTATTTCACCTGTAAATTTCTGCGTCTCCTGCAGCGCCAGCCAGCACCTGCAGGCGCAACCAGGGCAGCAGGAGTGGCAAAACCACCAGCAGGAGGAGGAACTGGAGCAGCAACAGCTGCTGGAGAAGCCAGAAGCGGCGAGCCAACGTACGAAGACGTGTACAGCTGTCGAGTGTACGGACACCTGAGAGAGGTGGCCGATTTTCTGCGGCGGGCAGTGGATTTGTATCTGATAGTGAAGAAGAGAAAAGAACAGCCTCAGCCCACTGCACTGGCAACAGGACCTGCTACAAAAGGAAAGCGACAGCAGAAGCGTCTGCCTCAGCGGCGTAGACGGGTGTCTTTCACGCCGCCACCACGCGCGGACCCCACAGAGCAGCAGCAGCACGACAGCGAAGGCGACAGCAGCGGCAGCAGCAGCGGCAGCAGCAGCGACGCAGAGTCGTCTTTCCTGCGGCGCAGAGGCAGCATCTCTCCTCTGTGGTACCAGCAAGACGAGCAGCAGCAGCAGGAGGAAAGCGACTGTTGCCGCTACGTTACTTTTAGTCTGGGGGAAGTGCTGCTGGAAGAGGAGGGAGACGGTGGCGCGCTCGAACACAACTGCTTTTCTTTCTTGACGTCTCCCTCGCCTCTCGAAGAAACAGCAGCAGCAACATCAGGAGGAGAAGGCGTCACAGCAGCAGCAGGTGCGGGAGAGCCGCAGTTCTTGTGCAAAGAAGTGCAGCTAGATCCAGGAGAAGACGCAAGCGGGCCGCTGCTGCTGTGGGTGCGCCTGCAACTGCAGCAGGAGTGGCTGCCGCTTCCCCGGCCTGCCTCTGCGGAGGAGAAGAAACGGCAGCAGCAGCACCAGCAGCAGCAGCACCAGGAGCAGCAGCACCAGCAGCAGCAGCAGCCATCGCTCTGCTCGCCTTTGTGGTCCGCTGCTGCTTCTTCTTCGGCGCGCCTTCCCGGTCTCGCCTCTTCTTTTCCTTCGTCCTCTTTTTCTTCTCCCCCTCTTCCCGCAGGAGATCCATTTCTGCTCTCGTTGGAGTTGGCGGACTGCCACAGCCTTCCCAGTCTGCTGCTCTGCGACTCTTCAAGTGCACCTGCGGCGGGTCGAGGTGAGCAACACCGAATGGCGGGAGCCCTTCCACAGAAGAAACACACTGGTCTTCCTCCATAGTACCCCCACGCAGCGCCACCGCTTCATATTTTGCTCTACAAAATTCATCCACACCTACATATATGTGTAAAGACGTGTAGATGCATACCTCTGTGTGCGCGTGTTTCTAGAATTTTATCGAAGGAAAGAAAGCGAACGAGAAAAAGGGACAGACAACGGGCTTGGGGGGGGGGGGGGGGCTCATCCGCGAGGGCATATGGCACTACCTGCACGTATATATAGTGAGAGAAAAAGAGATACCTGCGTCCCCGTGGGTATACAGAGATATAAGTCGGCTTTTACGTGGACGCAGAGAAAAGAGATATTTACAGAGAGAGCATCCCTTCACAAAAAGAAACCCCTTCATTTCTTATCACACATCCGCCTCCATACAAATACTCCTTATCTCTCCCTATGTATATATGTATATATATTATATGCCCGCATGCATATATTTCTTAGACTCTGCAGACCATGTGCACGTATGCATATAGCTGTGTATATATATATATATTTACATATATAGATGATATGTGCATGCATATGTATAAATTTTTCATGCGCTGATGCGTAGCTCCACCTAATGAACTGCATACGGTGTGGACGTACAGATACATTCATATGTAAATACAGACATATACTTGTAATTCTATATACTGCATATATATATATATGTGCCAGCACCTACGTGTCAAAACCTGCGTGCACACGTATATAGGAGCACACGTGTACTCTCGAGGCGTGCGGTGCTCGTCGAATTTCTTCACTGGACAACATATAGCGGCTGCTGCACATACCGAGAGAATTATATACGCGCGTCCTTATCACTGTGGATGTGTGGAAATTCTGGAATATACACACATATGTACACACGTGTACGGATGGGTCTGGACGTTTATGAATGTATCAGTAGTTATGTTTATTACCTGAGTACGAAGTTTGTCTCTTGCTTCTCCCCAGGAAGTGCGTGGTTGTCTCCGTCGCTGGGTTCGGCTGCTTTTTCCTGTGCTGCTGTTGCTGCTGCTGCCAACATTGCGGAGTTGCTCCTGCTTGTGCTGCAGCAGCGGCTGTTCCAGTGGATGAGGCCGCAGCTGCAGCTGCTGTTGCAGCCCTCAGCGTACGTCTGGGGTCGGTGCAGCGCGGCTTCGCAACTTCGGACCGCGCTGTGCTGCAGCAGCGCCAGGCCTACGGGCCGCAGGAAAACCGGAGGTCTCCTTCTGCTTCTGCTGCTGCTTCTCCCGCTGCTGCTTCTTCCTTTGCTGCTACGCCTCCTGCTGGTTCTGCCTCTGCGACGTTTTTTCTGGTGCTGGTTAGCAGCTGGCGGGAGGCCCTGCTCTACCTGCGGGGGATTATCAGCGGCGACGCTGCTGTTGTGCTGCATCAGGGGCAGCTTCTGCTGCAGCGGCAGCGAAGTCTGAAGCGTGTCAGCAGCGTTGAGCGACCTTCCGCAGCTCTGGCCACCGCGGCCACCGCAGCAGACGACGAACTCGAAGGGCACCCGCCGCAGCACCAACAGCAGAAGCAGCCGCAGCAGCAGCAGGATCCGCAGAGTGTGCTCGGCGACGGAAGAAGCGGTAGCGCGGAGAACGTGAGGGGCACTGGCGACGATGCCATTGCTGCTGCTGGTACTGGCACGCTGCATGCCGGTGCCGCCCCTGCTGCTGCGAAGCTTGCGGCGGAACGCCGCAACTATCTTCGCGTAAGTTGAAAAAATGCCTCTCTTCCTGTTGCACAGCACGCCGTGCTGCTGCAGCACATCAGCAGCAGCACACAGAAAGAAGCATCGGTAGCCAGCAGCAGCAGCAGAGAAAAGCAGAAGCTTCAGCAGTCCATCAACAGGAGAGCAGCAGCAGCAGCACCAAGAGGCCCCGCCCACCTGCACCCCAACAGCAACAGGGCATGTCTCCACAGCAGAAACAGAAAGGCAGTCGGACCTGCGATGCCGGAGAATGCAGCAGTCCGACCGCAGCACCAGCAGCTCGTGGCGCCGTCGCGTGCGGAAACAGCGCAGCTCAGGGCTGCACAGCAGCCAAAACAGCGGTGAAGCTGCAGCAATACTTTTATACCAGAGACGCAACATATAGCAGCAGCACTTCACGAGCGTGGCAGCGGCTACTCCCCATATCAAAGGAGCTGCTGCAGAAGCCAAACACACCGCAGTGCCCCATCAGCGTAGAAAAACTTTACATGCTTCCATGAGAGAATCGGGGCAGCACGCGGCGCAGAGGGAAAAGAATAAACAGCACCGCGGCAGCTGCAGCAGCACAAGAGAAGCAGTCGCAGCGCAGCAAAGTCAGCCGCAGCGGTGTAATCCGCTACGGCAGCACCAGTTCGGCTGCTCCACACAGTTGGCGTTGGCTGCCTGTGTTGCTGCTGGAGAAAGCGGGGAAGCTAAACTCTGGCGATAGAAAGGGCACCTGTCACACGATTAACTGCTGCTGCATGCAGCTGTGATGCGCTCTCCGCTTCAGAGGCAGCAAGCGTGTTCTCCTTTTTTCTGCGAGTACTGCCTGGCTTGTCTGGCTGCTGCCGCTGCACGGGCGAAGACTTCTCGCGACGCAGAGGAGGAGGTGGAGGGGGGAAAAAAAGAAGCAGTCCCACTGCCGACTTGCAGAAGTGGCGGCCCTGGCTGCTGCAGCTGCATGTCGTCGCGCCGACGCTGTGCAAAAAAAGCACGTCCCACTACCCGTACACATCTATAAACCTGCTGCGCGAGCCATCGTCTCCCAGCAGCGCAGCACTTGTAGCACCCGAGCAGACACAGCGGTCGGTGAACCTCCCCGCGGTCGTGTTCGTGCGCGTGCGTGCGCGTATAACTAGTCAGTCGCACACCTGCACACTCTGGCTCGATATCTGTGCGTCTCTCTATTCACCTGTACATACACACACACACACGAGGCGACAAGAAGTGCATGCGTCGGTGTGTGGCGCGTCTTCGCCGGAAGATGCAACTGCGCGCATGCGTCGCTGGGCGAGAAGAAGACACATGCATGTTTATCGTCTGTGAACTGCCTGCCCCTCCCGGCAGATGCGGCAAAGATGCGGAGGACAGATCCATATAGGTACTCCAGCGGGAGGATATATGCAGAGACGCCTGCTACCGCCGTCGGACCGCTTTGCCGAGGTGCATCACACTACCAAGAAGTGTACATGCATGCGCGTGCGAACACCAGATGCCTGTGGAGGGGTGTAGACATAGTGGATCTGCGTGGTGGCCGTAACGCCGTCTTTGACGCATGCAGCGCACACGTGCTACCCGGCCAATGTTGCTCTACTTTGGCACCAACACTGCTGCGGAAATAGCTGTTGGGCTCCGGCTGCAATATGTGGGGTGGGCTGCTGCTGACTTTCTCTGCGGGGGTGCGCTTGGGGGGGGGGGCTCCAGCGTCTGCGCAGTTTTCCCCGCGAAGCGAAGACTGCGTTGCTGCTGCTGCTGCTACCGCCTCGGCCACCGCATGCATGCATTGGGCTTCACGCAGCAGAAGTGTTTCTTGAGTTTTCGCCGAAAGAAACAGCAGCTCCTTCCAGTGGTGCTGCCTTGTCGTCTGGTCGTCCCGTTAGTACTGCTGCTCCTCTTGCGGGCGTCGGTGACTGCGGCGGCACCTGCTCCTCGCGCGCTCGAACTGCTGCGTTCGTCGGTGACGCTGCTTGCTGCGGCTCAAGGCGACCGCACTGGCATCCGGTTGCTGCGACTGCACTGGTGTGCATCTGCTGCTGCTGCTGACGCTACTTGTTGCTGTGGGCTCGCATGAGAAGAATCTCATTGCTTTGCTTACTGCTGTCGCTGCTGCTGTGCTGCGGCTTCTTTAAGTGCTGTGTGTGGTACTGTCGCTCGGACGGCTACTGCCGCTGCTGTTTCTCCTGTTGCACCACCTCCGTCTAACCTACTGCCGACACGTCACTTTCTCATCTATTGCTGCCGCTGCAGCTGCTAATGCTGCTTCGGCCGCTGCTGCTGCTAATGCTGCTTCGGCCGCTGCTGCTGCTGGTGCTCCTGTCGCTTCTGGTGCAGCGCCCGGTGGAGCTGGAGCTCGACCTGGGTCCCCTGACCACTCGCATTTCTCAACATGTCGCAATGCTATCGCGCGATGATGCCTTTGCTGGTGCAGCTGGTGACCACATAAGCGGCGGTGCTGCTGCTGCAGCTGCTCGAGCTGCTCTGCTGGCGTTGCACTCTTTTGCTGTGCTGCTGCCGTCTAAAGGGCACCAGCGCTTTCCCCGGCTCCGCCTCTCGCTGCGTGCGCGCCTGCTCCGCCTCCCTCTGTTCGGCAGCTACACCAGCAGCTCTGACAACAGCAGTACCTGTAGCAGCAACAGCCGTAATAACCCCCTGTTGCTGCAGCCGGCCCACCATGCCCTGATCCCTGGGACAGCGAAGGAAACGCCGTGCACCGATGCGCGGCACTCGGAGGCGCAGCCGCTGCAGCAGCCGCAGGGTGTTCAGCAGCAGCACCAGCAGGGTATTGACGCGGTTCGGAGAAATGAGGAAGCAGCAACAGCAGCAGCTTCAGGAGAAGGAGAACCGTACTTCAATGGAATGGCCACCCCGCGTCGTATTATCTCTGCTGCTGCTTCTGCCGCCGCAGCTGCTGCTGCTCGCGCTGTGGCGTCCGCTGCTGCTGCTGCTGCCAAAACTGCTGCTGCAGCGAACGGGGACCCCGCAGCAGCTTCCTTCAACTGGAGAGAAGCACAAGGCGCAATTGGCGGAGAAGCAGCTACCTCGACAGCGAGAGCGGAGACAGCAGCAGCAGAGCAGCAGCGTGCAGCCCTGCAGCAAGTGCCCCTTAGTCCGCCGCGTCCCGGCCATTGCTTTGCTCCCCCTGCGGCTCCCACTGCTGCTGGTCCACCACCAGAGAAGCAGATCCGCCCAGGAAGCGAAGCTCTGTATGCGTCAGCAAACCAAGCGCACGCGTACCGCTTTCCCACCGTAGTATCCCGCCCCCGGCTTCCGCAGGAGCGACAGCGGCAGCAGCAGCAGCAACAGCAGCAGCAGCAGCGAGATGGTGGGCGACTGCCGCAGAAGCTGGAGACAGAGCTGATGCAGCAGCGACTGACTCCGTCGCTGTGGAGATTGTCTATTGATTTGATGTCGCTGCAGCTGACGGGTGTCCTGCCGACTGCTGCGCGGCGTCAGGTGTACGTACACTACAAATACATCCCCTTCGGGTCGCAGCACCAGTTCTGCACGCGGCCTCCCGTCGACTGCAGCAGCAACACGCAGCAGGTGACACGGTTGTAGCAGCAGGAGAAAGTAGCAGCAGGAGAAAGCAGCAGACTGCCGCAGGAGCAGCTGCGAGGCAGCATACATCAGTTGCTGGTGAACGTTTGAAGGGGGGACATCGACGAGTAGCAGCGGGCGGGCGCCTTTGCAGCAGCAGCAGTAGCACACAAAGGCAGTGTACGCGTAAACGAGTGTAGCCGCAGACCAGCAGCAGGAAGCAGCCGCTAGACGTAACACAGCAGCAGGGACAGGCGAACGTCGACTGACCGACAGCGGAGAAGGGCAGGGGATAGCAGCAGACGCAGCAGGTGAAACGCGTCAACAATACAGAACAGCACCAGCAGCAGCACGCAGGAGGATACTCATCCAGTTGCACAGCACCCCCACACAAGCGAGCAGCAGCACACGGCGCCTAAACACAGGGAGGCAGCAACTGCAACAGCAGTGAAGGAAGGAGAGTCCGCGGCCAGCGTACGCGACAGGCCTCAGGAGAAGCACTAGTAGCAAATGCCTGCAAGCGAGAAACGTAGAAAAGGAGGCAGCAGCAGCGGCAATAGCAGCAGGAGCAGGAGCAGCAGCTGCTGCTCCACGGTGTGTGAAAAGAGCGGCGCAGCAGCGGTAGACAGGCTAACAACGGCAGCAGAGCTCAAGAAACAGCAGCAGATGCACACGCAGGGGGCAGTGGCCCAGCGGCACTTGGGAGTCTCCAGTGCAGCTGTGGAATACTTTTTGCACCGTCGTATGAACGTCTCCGGTGTACGTACACTTGATCAGTGTAAAGATTGTTTTCTTGTGCAAGTGCGGATATTCGTGACCCTCGCATTGCAGCTGTTGTATATGTGCCGGTGGACCGCCGCCTGTTGCGCTGTTGCAGAAGTACAAGCTATACTGCCCGTTACGCTACTGCTGCTGCTACTGCTGCCGCACACCCACCGAGCCGCCTGCTGCTGCTGCTCCTGCAGGCGGCCGGTCATCTGCTGCTGCTGCTGTCCACTCTGCGCTGCCGCCACGAAGGCAACTTCCCGCAGCCAGAGCTGCTGGTGTATCGCTGCAGGCTCTGCTGCTAGTCCGGCTGCCTCAGAGCCCGGCACTGCTGGGCCTGCAGCTTCATCTTGTGTGTTGTTGCTCTCGCGATTACTGCCGTTGCCGACTTGTATGGCTGCTACCACGCTTCTGCAACTGCCGGCGCTGCCGCTGTGCCTCAGCCTCAGTGTTGCTGCCTCGGCTCCAGTGCTGCTGCTCCTCGTGATCCGCGCTATCTGCTGCTCTGCGTTGCCCGTCTCTGGCTCTGGCGTCGCTGGCTTGCTGCTGCTGCTGCTGCGTGTCTGTCTGCTCCTGTGAACCAGACAACGGGCACTCATTCAAATTTCTCTGCACGTACCCGTCGAGGAATTCGCTTCCTTTATCGTCCTTGCGATGAAACGACTCGAGCTTCCAGAGTTTACAAGAGAAAGCTGCTTTTCCCTTCGTTCTGTATGTGTGCTGATGGTGCCTCTTTTCTGCTCCTGCAGGTGCCCCTGAGCAACGGCTTCTGCTCGTACACGCTAGTGGCCTCTCCTGCGCAGCTGCTGCAGGCGCTGAGCAGCACGCGGCTGCTGCTGCTCGTCTGCAGTACGACAAGCAGGAGAAGCAACAGCAGCGGGAGCAACAGCAGCAGCAGTAGTACGGGGTGTGCGGAGGCGCTGTCCGCGCAGCAACGCAGCGTGTCAGCAGGCGCATACGGCGTCAGCCGAGGGATTTTGGACAGCAGCAGCACGTGGTCTTCTGCGACGGGTGCTGCTGGTGCTTCCCCGACCTCGTCTGTAGACCTCACCAAGCAAGGCAGCAGCAGCTCGCCAGCCGCTGCTTCCCCAGCTGCCGCCTCGTCCGTGCCGGCGGCTGCTGTTCTCGGTGTCTGTACACTCGACTTCAAGCTGCTGCTGCAGCAGCCCCTTCAGCACCACGCCGGCGCCCCACACCCCTACCAGACGTACGAAGCGCTGTTGCCGGTGCTGGCCTCTTCTTCGCGGCAGCAGCTGCTCCAGCAGCAGCACCAAGAAAATGCTTCTGCGACGCTGCGCTGCCACCCCCACGAAAAAGAGAAAACGTATCACATGCCCGTAGGTACGTGGACACGGGGTGGCCCAAGTGCAGCAAGCAGCCTTCGTGCACTGCGGCACGGGCTCTGCATGCGCTGCACATATCACAGCGACATCAAGAAGGCGCCTCGCATGCATCTACGTCCACGTATCACACACACAAGTGCATGTACGTATGCAATGTCGGTGCCTTATATATATATATATATCTGTGATACTTCACTGCTGGCCCCTGCATGCGTGCAGGCGTACATACACCGTCGATGCCTTATATGTAGATATGCTGAACGTCATCGCTGCCCCTTGCATGCATAATGCTGGTTGGTACAGACATACACACACAGACACACCCACAAAAGTTTGTATATGAATATGTGTGGAGCTACGTGTACTTGCCAATTCATTAACGCAGGACTTTATACGTGTCCGTCTATGGTTTCTCTGCATGTTCCGCTTGGTCCTGTCTTCCGTCTCTCTCTTCCCATACGTGTGTACATGCATAGACACGTGTCAACGGTGGGATGTGGGGAGACGCAGCTGTTCGCCGTGTCTTCTGTAAACTCAGACAAATCTCCGTGCTGGTAGGGCAGACGAGGTTGCTCTCCTCGTGTCCGTCCCCCAGCAGCTTCCTGATGTCCGCGGGGGCTGCTGTGCAGTAGGCGAATTGCTGCGCATCTTGCTGCTGCGTGAGTCACCTGCTGCAGCTGCTCTACCTGGACTGGGCGTGACGGCACGCTTTCTCGCTGCTGCGCAAACGCTGTAGTTCGCCCGCAGCAAGAGAAGCGGCTGTTCCCCGTCCTCCTTCAAAAGTGTACTACAGAAACGTCTTCTCCGTGTGTAGCCTGCGTGTTCACACATACAGTTACACGTACATACACGAATACACACATTTATAGGTATATATCTGTGTGCCTGTTCCTATGCTGCCGTCCTGACAGTATGTGCTCCTCCAGAAGCGGGCTATGGAAGATTCTTCTTCATGTGTCTATACGTTTCAGGGAACTACTTTGCCCTTCCCTGCCTTCCATTACGTTGCATTGCATGTACGTACGTGCAGTTATGTGTACATATATATATATATATTTGTGTGTCTGTCTCTTACGTCGCCGTCCTAACAGTACGTTTGATATACGCGGCCACGGAGATGGAATGACCTCCGGTGCTACACAGAAGGGGGCCCGTTGTTGCTGCGACTGGTGGTCACTTGGCTGCTGTTGCTGCACCATCCCTTTCGCTGCGGTAGCCGGCGGTGCTTTGCTGCTGCCGCGGAGGCTGTTGCTGCTGTGTTTTTTCTTGCTACCGCTGCTGCACTTTGCTTGTAGTGGTGCTGCTGCTCCTTACGACTCTGCTGGTTCTGCTGCTGCTGCTGCGGCTGCTTCTTAGTCTGTTGCTTCTGCCGCTGCTCTTGCTGCTGCTACCCTCTGTGCCTGTGCGTGAAGGGTCACTGCAATTGCAGCTGTACCTTGAGCGACTGCCGCAGCGTGACGGTCTTCCCACGGGGCAGCAGCAGCAGCAGCGGACTGTGGAAGCAGCTGCTGTTGCTGCGGCTTCTGCTGCTGCTGCGACTCTGTCGACTGCTGCGGCTTCGGGAAAGGTCCTCTCTACAAATACTACGACGGAAGCTGCTGCTGCAGTACCTGCTACGAAGGCTGCTACAACGGATGGGACACCGGCCCCCGCCGGTACGGTGCAGGAGCAGCAACACCAGGAGCGGAAGCAGAAGCAGCTGCACCACCTAAAACAGCAGCAGCAACACTGTGCTAGCAAAAAAGCCAGCAGCAGCAGCGACGGCTGTGCTCACGAGCAGTCGCATTCCAAGCGTGAGGTAACAGGAGCAACAGCAGGTCACCTTGAATAGCAACAGCAGCTGGGGCAGCACCAAGAACTGCAGCAGCAGCCGCCACACACGCACAACGAGCTCCCGCGTCGATAGCAACAGCAGCAACGGCAGCACATACAGAGCAGCAGGAGCAGCAAACAAAGCAGGGGCGGCGGCGCCAACAGTGGAGGCACGGAAGAAACGCAGCGCAGAGATGACCGTCCACCCAGAGCAGAAGTGGCCGTTACAGCTGTAGACTTCTCCTCGAGTCCAGTACTAGCAGCCTCATAGCAACGTCTGTCTCTATGCGTGTCCACGTGCATACTATAAGTATATATACACATATATATATATATATATATATATATGTGTCAACGTGTATGTATACAGCTATATATACACATATCCCTTCTATCCATGTACCTAAATCGGCTTGTCTCTCTCTCTCTGTATATATATATATATACATATATATGTACCCCGATCTTCACCTATTAATATATGTATATATATATATATGACTTTACACTACACACAGATGTATATAGATGTATATATAGACACTGCTCTCTACCTGTAGGTGTCTACGTGTATATGCTTGTCTGTATTATAGATACATATATATGTGAATCTGCAGTCTTTCTTTTCGTACGGTGTCGCTCGGTGTTGGCGGTCCAAGTGGATGTGCGGCATGGCGGTGCGGAGCAGCGGTGGCGCTGGTGTTTTGTGGCCCTGCTGCTCGCCCTGTCGCCCGCTGCTACTGCGCTTGAAGCAGCTTCCCTGCTGTCGTGGCGTTGTGCGCATGCGTGCTGCTGCTGTGCTTTCTGCTTCTTCTGCCACTGCAACTGCTGCTGCTGTTGTGGACGTAGCTTCCCCCTCTTCTGCTGATTTTACTGCCACACCCGTGCTGCTGCGGCAGGGGCGCTGCTGCTGCTACTGCCTTTGCTGCTTTAACCGAGGTGTGCTGTCGTTGCTGCTGCTCCTGGCTCTTCTGCCGCGGGGGTCTGCTGCCGCTGCTTGTTCTCCTGCGACAACCGTCCCGCGTGCACTTCTGCTGTAACAAGAACAACTTGTGCCGCCGCTCCGGCTGCTTCGCCTGCTGCCGCTGCTGCTACTCCTGAACTGCAGCAGCAGCTGCTTCTTCACAAGTTAGTTGTACCACCCCCACTGTCGCTGCTGCGCCTGCTGCGGCTGCCCCAGCAGCTCCTTGTGCTGCTGCTGCTGCTGCAGCAACTGGTTGTGCCACCACGGCTGCTGTTTCTGCTGCAGGTGCGCTGTTCCTGCTGCTCCAGGCATTTTTGGCGGTTGCGTCGGGACTGCTGCGAATCTGCCCCTGTGACTGCCCGTGGTGCTACTGCTACTGCTGCTGCTGTTGCTGCTGCAGGTGGTCTATGCGCTCCTGCACCAGCAGCAGCACTCCCGTCAGCTGCTGCAGGGCCGCGGGTCGACAGCAGCAACACAGGAGCAGGAGGAGGAGGAGACGCTGCTGCGCTCGCGGCTGTCTTCGAGCTCGAGATGTGGAAGGAATCACAGAAGCAGCAGCATTTGGCAGCTCTGACGGTTAGCCTTGCCGTCACAAGACATTTATTTCTGTCTCTTTTATTTGTTCTTCCGATGTAGGGAAGATGCGCGCCTCCGCTGGGAGAGCTTGTATCTGCTCTCGTAGCGACTCGACAACCCTGCCACGTGCACGCAGACATACATGCAGACCCGCGGGCAGTACTGTGAGTATATGTCCTATGCGTGCGCGCGAATATATTTGTAGAAAATATTCAGCAAGTAGACTGGCGCACGTCGAGACGAGTCTCCACGTGTCAGAGTGCAACTACCTGGTGCTGCTCCACGAGTAGGGAGCGACCGGCTCTCAAAAGAGGTCCGCTACCCCATCTGCAGCCCGCGAAAGAAATAGTCGATCTTCAACATCTATGGTACAGGACGTGACCAGGCAACTAGAGTATATATGTATGAGAGGGAGCTGTAAGGTGAAAGGCTTTTTCTGCGAGTATGTGCTGGACACCGGCTGTAGGTCACCCTGCGCCTAGAAGTCGCACAGATATACCTGGGTGTTTACATATATATATATATGTATATGTGTATATGTATGTATATATATATATATGTATATATATATTTATATGGGCGGTGTACGTGTTGCGTGACCCTCTGGAAGTCTCCGTAGAGAGGAATTCTCTCACAACGCGCACGCCTGCTGCTGCGTGCAGCCTGCTGTCTACACCGTAGCAACAGTCTTCCTGCCCCGTAAGACGCGTATCTAGAGGACTCCATCAGTCTGTACACATATATACATATATATACATATATATGCATATATATATTACATGCGTGCATCTATTTTCTGCTTTCCAGTATATATATATATATATCTTTATACGTATGTCCACGTGATATGCCTGTATCTCTCTATAGATGTGTGTCTGTATTATTAATTGCCGTCAGAAGTGGACACGTGTCTACATGCGTATGGAGCTACGTACAGAGACATCTGCAGGGACAACGATATAGACACGCAAGGATCTGCGCAGCCGCTGGGCTCCTATCTGGCTGTCTGTGTGTCGAGGCTGCTGGCTGCTGGTGAAGTGTTCTGTGGGGTGCTGCCGCCTGCGCGGCGGTCTGTACTGCTGCTGCTGCTGCTCTACGCCGTTTCCCGCTGCTCGTGTTGCTGTTGCAGCGGGAGGAGTACGAGAGACGGTGTCGCTTCTCTGCGGAGCTTCAGCGGGCAGAAGCAGCGCGTCTGCAAGTACGTTTTCGCCCGCCGGCTCTCGCTTTTTCCGCATGCAGCAGCCGCCTCTTGTTTTCCGATCTACGGCTCCTCTGCATGCGGGCAGCGCCCTCCTCCTTTATAAAAGGGGCCTGCATGCAACTCTCTCTTTCTTTCTATATATTCAATCTGTGCTTCCTGCATCCAGCTGTTTCTCTCGCTTGCGCTTCGCTTCTGCGTGCTGCTCCTGGTTTCCCGAGTGTCTTCCTGTGGGCTGTCGTTTGTATCCCTCTACCGCCCTCTCTTCTCTGCGTATGCATCTATTTACACGTATATAAATATGCATATATATGTGAAGCACCCGGGCTCGCAAGAGGAAGAAAAAAAACTCCCCTCTTCACCCTGTGGATCACTCCTTTTTGGCTGCTCTGTCTTTTATCAGTCAGCAGTTCAACACTTCGCGCGCCTGCGGCAGCAGCAGCATCCCGTCGAACCACTCGCTTCTTCGCACGGGTCTCGCTGTCTTTGAAGGAATCTCGGGACCAGCCCCTCTTTGATAACCGCTCTTGTTGCATATAGCTACGTATGTATCTGTGTATGTACACTCCATATATAAGGACCAATATATATATATATATATATGGCATGTACGCTCAAAAGACAAGCACGTATATATGTGTGTATGTATGTGCATTTATATATATATATATATATATATTTGTTCACGTACAGACAATATATGAGCACGCATATGTAGGTATATATATGCATGCATCTAGGATTCTGTGCACGTATATATATGTATATGTCTTCATACCTATATACATGCACTATACGCAGTCCTCTGTAGTGTCTGTGTGTGTGTGTGTCTCGCTCGCTCTGTCTTCTACTTCGCTTACTCCGTCTCTTTATATACACATTTATATGTATGCAGTTCATATACAGACACGTATATATGTGTACAGATGCATATATACGCATGTGTATGTGTACATATATATACGTCTTCATACACATATATATGTACATATTCATATATCTATTTCTATATATATATAGCTATACGCAGTCTTCTGTAGTGCGTGTATATATATATATATATATGTATATAGATATATATGTGTCGGGTATAACTTGGGTGTAGGTGTTGTTGCATGAGCCGGAGAGGAGCATCCCAGCGACCCTCCGTGGAACAGAAGGAGAAAAATATATTTGTAGCGAACGTGTGTACACACATCGTCTTTCAGGATACGTATATCACCAATTCTGCAGTAACTTCGACAATATATATATATACATATATACATATGTATTCGATGAAGAATTATATATATATATATACACGTATTTGGTAAAGGAGCATATGTATATATATATGTAGAGAGATGTGCGTTCAGTACAGGAAAATATACACGTATACATGCGTGTATAGACACGTATACTTCTCCTCTGTCTGTGTGTGTCATATGTGTATATATATATATATATCTGTGTATACGTTCAATAAAGGAGAATATGTATATATATATATATATTATCAGGTACATATATGTGTACTCGATGAAGGAGAATGTACATGCATGTAGGTGTGTGTAGATATACGTACGCTTATCATCTCCGTGCATGTTTCATATATAATATCTATATATATTCAATAAAGGACTATATATATATCAGGTACATAGATGTGTGTTCAATACGGAAGAATATATACGTATACATGTGGGTATGGATATGTATACTTATTATCCGTGTATGTGTAGCTTCCACTGCAGTCCCTGTGGGGTGTGTGCAGCCCCAGAGGAGGACTATGTTGGCACCTGCTGCCGGTGTTGCTGCTGCTGCTGCTCATCTGAGTCACCTAGCACCAGCGCCTGAACTTCGCCTGAGCTTCCTCTCTGCGTCTTCTCAGCCCGTCTTGCCGTTGCCATCCCGTGCTGCTGCTGCTGCTCCAGGCGCTCCAGGCGAAGCAAGATGCCATGCAGGAGCTGCAGCTGCAGCTCCGACGCACGACGCAGCAACTGCAGCAGAAGGCCCTGGAGGTCGGTCACCCTTTCTCGCAGCCACTCAAATATTTATATATATATATATGTGTACACACATATATATGTGTATATATGTGTACGAAGATGAATACGCATACAACGACACAAATATGCGAGAACACATATATATATATATGTATACATATATACATGCATGTATATTTGTGTAGACTGTGTGTGAGTGTATCCACGTGTATATTCACCTGTTGCGATGAAGCGGAGCAAGTGCACGAGCGTCCTTGTGTCCCGTTCGCTTTCTCCGTCCGCGAGGTACTGGGGCGACCCGCTGGCTTGACTTTGTGAACCCGCAGCAAGTGCAGCGTGTCTTTGTATACTTGCATGCACCGCTATATATATCTGTGAAACCTACGTATACACGCTTGGCCTGAGCCGTCTGTCTGCATGCCGAAAGTTCACAGTGCGTGCGTGCAGTCGCATGCGCTGCGCAGCGACGGTCGGACAACGCGCCACAGCGGCAGCAGCAGCTACTACGTTGGGAGTCGCGTAGCATCTGCTGCGCTACCAACTTCGCCAGGTGCAGCTCAGTCGTAGGAAGAGGTGTCCGAGTGTGAGCCCTGCTGCTGCTCAAACGACGCGGGGCCTGCACCCGGGGCACCACGGAAGATACGTGTTCAACAAAGACGTGTGGCGTATGCATGCGCGTGCGGTGTATCCGTGCATGCGGTGTGTGCACGCATGCAGTCTATGCCTGCATGCGGTGTACCAACGCCGGTGCTGTATTCCATGCATGCGGTGTCTCCATGCATGCATACGGGGTATCCACGCCCGTGCTATGCCCATGCGTGCGGTGTCTCCATGCATGCATGCTGTGTCATACGCATCCGGACGGCTGGCGCATGCAGCAGATGCACGCCGTACGTGGGTGCCCACTGCGTCGTACATTTTCCCTCCTATACGCTGACACCCGTGCACGGGGACGGCTGCTGCACTTCTGCGCTAGGCCTGCGTAGCAGCAGGAAGAATGGGCAGCAGTAGCAGCAGCAGAAGAGGAGGAAGGGTTGAGGAGAAGAATGAGATGGCCAGGGACTCTGACGCTGGAGAAGACAGCAGGAACACGACGTTTTAACAAGCGCCGTAGTGAGAGCGAGAGGGTAGCTACTTCACCCTTGCAGGACCGAGACATGGGTGACGGGTACAGAGAAGCTCGGCAGCACCTGCAATACGAGAGGAAAAATTGCTTTTCTACAACTGGCTGCATCAGCGGAACTTGCGATCTGTCTGAATATACATTTATATATATATGTATGTATGCACGCATGCATACGTGTACATCTGTATGTGTGTATATATCCCTCAGATAAGTGTATTTATGTGTGTATACGCGTGTACGTGTCATATACGTTTGCATGTATATCTGGTTGTTTGGTGCAGTGCTGGTGCTGCTGCTGGCTCTTGGGTAGCGGAGCTGCCGGTGCGGCCTGGTGTTGCTACCCTGGTGTACCAGCGTGTGCCTTAACTCACCGACCTGTGCTGCTCTGCTGTTGCTACGACGACGCCGCTCGCTGATATGCTGCTGCCCTTGTGCCAAGAGCAGCTGCTGCCGCCCGTAGTTGTAGCGATGTCTCGTATTGTCTCCTGGCCGGCTGCTGCTGCTCCAGTCGTACCCCCTGCAGCTGTGCTGCTGCTGCTGTACCGCTACACCTGATGCTGCTGTGCTGCTACTGCGACAGCACTATACCCCGTGCTGCTGTGCGACTGTTCCGTGACAGGCGACGGTCGTCTGCTGCTGCTGCCTCTGCGGTGCCGCTGCAGCAGCCGTACGTGACGCGGCCGTGTGCAGGTGTGTGGCCGCTGCTGGAGGGTGTCACGTGCCGCTGTGATGCTGCTGCTGCTGCGCTCGGTAACGTGCTGTTGCGACGGCTGCTGCTGCTGCTGTGTGTCCCTGCAGCTGCAGAGCAGAGAACAGGAGCTGCGGGGGGAGAAGGAGCGCTGCAGCCGTGTGGCTGCGGCTGCAGCGGAAGAAGCTGCTGCGGCCACGCGGAGGCTGCGCGAGGAGAAGGAGCACGCTGTTGCTCTCGAGCAGCAGAAACTGCAGTGAGTCAAGGGGCAGCAGGGGCAGCAGTACACCACCACCACGCACATGCCAACAGGAGCAGGACAGTCGCGGTAGCAGCAGAGCAATAGCTTCAGACGCAGCAGCTGTCCCTCAGCAGCAGCAGCAGGAAGCCCACCTGCAGCAGCAGCGGCAGCAAAAGTCGCGTCGACGCAAGCGTCGCTATGCAGGCACGACAAAGCAGCAGAGGCAGCAAGCATCACAAGACAAGCAGCGGAAATGGGACTAGGACGTGCCCCACCACCTCCGTCATCACTGCAGCGCGTCAGCAGCCACAAGCCGGCAGCAGCGTTACCAGTAGCAGGCTCAGCGGTCCCAGCGTGAGCAAAGCCGACGGCCGCAAGGAAGCAGCCCGAGGAGAAGGAGGGCTCGAAGCAGCAGCGTCGCCCGTATTTCTTCATCTTCAGGCTGCTGGAGGATTGACAGCAGCAGGAAGATTCTACTGCGGGGCAGCAGCTGCTCTGAGACAGCAGGAGCAGGGCAGCAACGTGCGAGCAGGTGCAGCAAGAGCCGCAACCCCAGCGGCGAAAAGCAACGTGTCAACAGCAGCCACGTGTGCAGTAGCAGCACCAGCAATGTTGTTAGGTGGCTCTCGCAAGTGTTAGCGGCAGCAGCGTGCGAAGCCCGGGTGGATGTGTGTTGCGTGTAACTCTGTTGTCCGCCGGTGCTGCTGCAGACTCGTGCAGCAGCAGCAAAAAGAGGCGCAAGCTGAAGCGGCTCGACTGCGCCGACGCCTCCAGGCTGTCGAGGAGGAGAACTTCGAACTGAGGCAGCAGCTCAGCGGCGGCGCCTCCGCGCAGCTGCAAGCAGAAGTGACCCTCCGGACGTATCAGGTACGCATCCGCGGCAGCTGCAACATCCACAGCAGCAGCAACTAGAACAGCAGCAGCAGCAGTGCCTGTTCCACGAGCCACGAGGCAGCAGCACGTCGTCTAGCACCAGTCGCAGCAACACCACCAAGAGCAGCAGCAACTCTCTCCTGAGCCATTTCGAAAGAGGCGACATATCCAAAAGAATACGCATGCACATGTGTATGTCACCACGTCGTAGTAGTAGGGGAGACGGTTAGGGTCCGGCGGGCGGACAGAGGAATGTCTGGCCTAGAAGTTTGCCACCGTCTCGTCTCCATAGACAGCGGAGGCAGTAGGATGACTGCAGTAGGCACTGCCCGCTGGCATCGAATAAAGTGAAGCGTTGACGTGGCAAGCCTGGCCGCAAGCCGTCTGTGACGTGCGTACGCTTAGAAGAGCAGCAAGTCTAGCCACACACAGCTAGTCAGACACAGCTAGCCACAAGAGGAGCCACAAATCTCAACGACCTTCTCCGACAAAACCTGGAAATGCAGGCGGACCATTCACTCACATCGATACCTGCGCGCATCCACGCACATATGTATATATATATATATACACATACAAAGACGCATCATGCAAGTATATATATACATATATATATATATATACGTAGGCATGTTGATACATAGAGGGACGCGTGTGTATGCGTATACGTTTACATGTATATATATACATACATACATAGACGTATGCATATAAATATATATGTGAGTATGTGTGCATACGTGAGTATGCGTGTGTACACATGTATATATACGTATGCACATAAATACATATATATAGTAGGTGCGGGCGTGTGGGCATGCGTATATATATATATATGTATATTAATACTTATCGACTAGTCCGTCTACACACACGTACGTACATGTCTGCGTGTACAAAGTATGTACGTGTGTATGCACATGTATGTTGGCACTTCCAGAGCTCCCTACGGTAGAAGACGAAAAGAGGGGAACCGCACGTTGAAGAGGGTCACTTGTATAGACGTGCGGGTGGAGAACAGCTACTGGACGTGGAATGGTTTTCTGTGAATTCCCTCCCCCCACCGCGGGACGTAGACATTCCGCTGCTGCTGCAGCGATCGCCGCGCGTGCTGCTCCTGTCACTGCCTCTTCGTCGTCGCTGGTGCTCGTCCGAGTTTCTCGATGCTGCTGTTGCTACGCCTGGTGAACGCCGTCGTGCCTTGTGACTGGGGCGCTGCTGCTGCTGATGCTGCCGCTGGTGGCGCTCCTGCTGGCGCTGCTGCTGGTGCAGGTCTCAGATTTGGAGAGCAAGCTGGAGGCGATGACAGCGTCGCGTGACCATTTCCTGACAAGCTGCGCCACCCTGCTTGACAAGCTGCATGCGCTGCAGGAGGCAAGTGTGCTGTCCCCGCGCGGCAGACGCATCAGTAGCTACAGCGGCAGCAGTCGCCGAAGAAAGACAGCGGAAGAAGCAGCACACAGCGGGAGAAGAAGCAGAAACCGCGACAGCATAAGGAGCAAATGCAGCAGCGCAGCAGCAGGAGCAAACGTAGCAGCGCAGCAGCCGGCGCAGTGGCGCGGCAGCACAGCAAGGCAGAAGCAGCAGGGGCGGGGGGGGAAGCAGCAGGAGGACAGTGTAAGATTGGCAGTCGCAGCGTTTGAAGAATCAGCGTCGGTTAGTAGCAGCAGCAGCACCGTCGACAGCTCCAGGTCGAGGACACGCGGAAGTAGTAGCAGCAGCAGCAACAGTGCAGGGCCACAGGTGGAGCAGCGTCAGTTGATTTGAGCCAAGTCAGCCGAGTCGTGGGCTCCTGCCTGCTGCAGCAGTGCCAGCAACTCGTACGTATATCATGAAGCACGTCTCGCGCATCTGCAGACACAAAGAGAAATACACCTACGCACGGTCGTTATATTTATCCTGGGGGGACACAGAGATATCACGTAATATTGAAGATATACTACGTACATATGTAAGGACGGCAAGAGGCCCTTGCACGTCCTTCTCTCTACGAGTACATGCAGGGGCCACCACGTCGTCTGGGGGATATAGTAGAATATATACAGACATATAAGAATATCGAGAGACGCGCATGCACGCCCTTCCTCTCTATGAGTCACATAGGGACCACGTCGTTTGGGGTAAACAGTAGAATATATACACACACATGGACATGGCGAGAAAGACGCAGGCGCGCACGCCCGCGTTCTGGTGCGTCTACGCAGATATCAAGCAGTCTACTGAAGACTGTATATGTATGTGTATATCTATATATCTCTGGCGAGAGGCGCATGCACGGGTTCTCGTGTATACGGATGTAGACAACTCTCGCACACCCAGGTGCGTATGTGTTTCTGTGAACGGGCTGTCCTGGGGTAGATGACATATTGATATATGTGTGTATATATATGTGGGTATCTGTATATCTCGAATGGTGCTGATGCACGTATGAACACGTCTATACTTCGTATGTATATATGCACGTACGTACACACATGCGTCCTGTATACATTTATACATACGTATTCGTAAAAACATATATATATAGAGAGAGCGAGAGAGTGAAGAAGACATATATATATATGTATTTGTGTGAGTTTCTGTATGCACATGTATAAATGTATACTGACACACATATGTGCGTCCGTCTATATATACATACAAAGTATAGACGTGTGCATACGTGCATCAGCACGACTCGAGACATATACATACCCACATATATATATATATATATATATATGTACATAGATGCAGTCCCGTGCAGCTCTCGCGTTTGTATATCGCCGAGACGCGGCCGCCGAATCGAGCAGCAGAGCGTCACCAAACCGAACAGCGGGACAGAGGAGGGGAGCGACAAGCGAGCAGGGGGTGCAGCAGGACCAGGGGGGCATCGATGAACAGCAGCGGCGACAACAGCGGTAGTCACATTGCATGCGGACGTCTGTGTAGACCACTCTGTGTGCGTATGCCCGGGCTGAGGAACGCACGAACCTCTTCGAGAACTGCTGCTGCTGTCGTCTGTGCCCCCCTTGCGCGCAGCAGCAGCAGCAGCCTTCTCACTCTGTGTGTGTCGTAACCTGCGTTGGGCTGCCAACGCGACCGAGACTGCTACTGCCGCGCGCGTGGTATATGCTGCCCCGTCAGGCGGACGTGCGGCTGCGACTGCAGTTCTTCCTACCAGGCCGTTGTCTATATCTTTGCAGATATTCTACGCAAATAAGTGGTGGTAGTGCAGCTTCACACGTTTATACACCGGTGCAGAAAAGTAGACACGCCCACAACGCGCTCGGAGCTTCTGTTTGGCTGTCGTGACCTTCTACGGCGGGTGGTGCGCCGAAGCGCCACGCGGAAGTGATGTGCAGTTCTGTCTGGGGGCCTCCCCGAAACAGCTGGGCCCGCTAGAACCGTCGGTTCTGCCTTTGCTTATGCAGACGCTGTTCTTCTCCTCCGTGTCTCGGCGTGCGTGGCGAGCTTGTATATGAACAGACACAGACGCCCCTGCGTTTTACGTGTGCATCGCCAGCTGTAGCTGCTCTCACAATCAAGCCAGTGTAGCATCTTCAGGCGTGCACAAAGATGTATATATATATGTGTCGGAAATATGTGTCTATTCTCTTTTTCTGGGTACGGATGCACAGCTGTATTTATAGGCAAAGGTACAGTCGACAAAGAGAGACTACAGAAACACACACATATTCGTCAATAGATTGGTAACGTGTGTGGGTAGGCAAGAGGTGCGCGCAGCCACGTATGCGGCGACGTTCCTCTGCGCGTGAGTTGCTGCGTGGCGCGTGGATATGTGTGGACAGGAGAGGGCTGGTGTTGCTGCTGGTGCCGCTACAGTGCTTGTGGGGAGACATAGTCCACCCGCCCTGTAGCGTCTTAAGCGATTGGTGTTGCTTTTTTATCGATTTCTGTTGTTTTCGTGCTGCTGAAAAGGCGTCTGCATGCGGCGAGTTGCCGCGGTGCGAGGGCGTACACACGACAGCGGGGCTGCTGCTGCTGCGCGACTGGTGCGGTGTACGTACAGCAAGTCACAGGAAGTTCCTCTTCGTGGGAGACAGACGTTGAAGCGCAGGTTGCTGCGCTACGAGGGGAGATAGTGAAGCTGCGCGAGGTCGTGCTATTGCAGCAGCAGCAACAGGTTGCTGCAGAGGCGCGGGAGCAGCGGACTCAGTCTGTCAGGCAGCGACAGCTGCTGCAGAGAATCGGAACACAGCAGCAGCTGCTGCAGTTCCCTCACGCAAAGATGCAGCAGCAGAAACAGCAGGAGCAACCTGAAGTTGCGCGTAAACCTGTGCTGATGCCTCGCGGTGACTCTCCTCAGCAGCAGCACTTGGCGGCGCCCAGGCAGCTGTTGCAGCACGGCTGCAGCCTCCGTGAGAAGACCAGCCACCGGCAGCAGCAGCAAGTAGGACAGAAGCAACAACGGTCCAGGCAGCAGCAGCAGCACGCGGGGCGGCTGCAGCAACAGGATATCCGGACGGCCCGCCGCCCGCTGCAGGCGGAAGCAGCGATCAACGAGGAGTTGCCCACACAGCCGGCGACCATCACTTCGTTGGACATATGCGATGGTTTTGGGAGCAGCGCAGCAGCAGCTGTGGCCACAGGAGGGAGCAGCACAGACGTCGAAGCAGCTTCTGCAACGGCGGCTACAGCAGTAGGCCAACAACACAGCAGGAGTCTGCAGGACACCAAGAAGCAGCACCGCAGCAGTAGCCAGAAACCCAGCAGTGACCAGTGCGGCAGCAAGCAGCGACGCAGCACCAGTCAGCCGGACAGCTGCAGTCAGCAGCACAGCAGCAGCAGCAGCACGCAGCGTGTGGATGGGCTTTCTTCGGCAGCGTTTCCTGAACAACTGCTGGCACCCCACACACCGCCGCTGCCGCACGCAGCTCCTGAGACGGAGGCAAACGGCAGCAACAGCTTCCCGACATGCAGCAGCAAGGAGCAGGGCCTGAGTGGTCAGAGGGGCCAGCAGCAGCAGCAGCCGCGAACCTCACGCGAGGAATTAGGGAAAAGAGTAGACGCCATACAAAAAGATCTAGAACAGCTGCTGCGCATGGGAGTCTATAGTGAGGAGCATCACACTATAAAAGCGCTGCGCGGCAAAATCAAATATTTGCATGAGCTGCAACATCAACTGCAAACGTAGGGCAGCAGCAGCAGCAGCGGCGGCAACTTGACAGGCGAAGAATGTCCGCGCTGCCGCGCGCGCGGGAGGAACTGCAGCCCAGGAAGCGCAGCCGACGGCAGCCGTAGCGATGTGCCCCCCAGCTACACCGCTGGACAGAGTCGCGGCAGTAGCGCCCTGTGACGTCTGTGTGGCTGCAGCAGCAGCACCAGCAAGACCGCACTTCTGCTGGGGCATCAAATTTTTGACGCCGTTGTATAGATAGCAACAACGCCTCACATAGAAAAGATGAACTTCTGTGCGCGACACTTTCTATAGAATGTGCAAGTGATCGTCTCTTGTCAAAATTTGTTTAGAGGTACTGAAAAAAGTTGCACTGGGTGACGACGCACATATCACGGCAAAAACGCCGTGCCGCTGCTGGTCGGCAGTGTGTCACCGCGCGCAGCTTGAACGCACGCCACAAACCAAATCGTATCATTCAAAGGCTCGGTACCACACTTCTCAGCCTCATAACTATTCGCACATATGTAAATTTACATATTTACATGTCAATGTGTCCGAAGAGATATATATATGTATACACACATATACGTGTTTATATGTCTGTGCCCGTAAGTGTATACGCGGAGATACTAGAACTGCACGCGTACGGGCTTAAGAGAGCGCGTCTCTCAGTCAGTCACTCACAGAAGAATTTGACGTTGCAGCATTCTCTTCTGCTGCGGTCCCACCTCGTGGTACTACGGCTGCGCCCGGAACCACCAAAGCCTGCTGCTGCTGCTACACGAGCCACCGGAGCCTCCTGCTGCTTGTGGAGCCATCGCAACCCGCTGCTGCTGCACGACTGAAGTCCTGCCTGGCCACCAAATGGATCGTCGCTCTGGTCAGTTTTAACGATTGCGCCTGCAGCGATTCTGTTGACTTGTCGAGCTGCAGCTGCGGGGTGATTAACTTGCTGATAAGTACTCAATTCTGAGTTCGCTTGCTGCGCTGCAAGGGCACACATCTAGCAATTTGTGTTGTATGGCAGCTGCGCAGACGCCATATGACGCGCAGCAGCTGCACCGGGGCAACAAAGCAGCAGCAGCAAGACGAGCCGCAGCACTGCAGCGGAACGAGCTCCTAGGGAATAGTGAGGCACCCGGCAAAAGCATCACTATAGCGTCCATCGGGGCGCCTTCGCCAGCTAAGCAGCAAGCAGCCACAGCAGAAGCTCCTACGTGGGTTTATAGAGACCGATGCAGCTCTTCGGGAACCTTCATCCCACTAGAGTGTGGCCCCGCCTTGCCTTATGCGGCGGTCCTTGTCTGGTACTGTGAATATGCTTCTTAGCAGCCCTACGGCTGCTGGTGGCAAAATCGGTTGCTGACGCTGTTGCTGGTAAGAGTCTGTGCTGCTGGTAGTCGTGGAAGAGGCGCCTTTTCCTACTGCAGCTAGGAGGGACGTGACAATGCTGCTGTGAACAGCAGGAGCGTGCTGCGGCGGCAGCAGCTTGTCGAAAACTATTCCGATGTCATTCGTATTCCCGTTACGGCGGCAGGTACGCATGCGTGTGGCAGCAGTCGCCGAGCTACTGTTGCGCAGGGCTACGTGACGTGCTGCCTGCGGTGTTGCTGCCGTTGCGCTCCGCTGCTTCTGCTACAACCGCGACCGCTAACTTGATGCTCGTGCTGCTGCATCGCATGCATACACATCTGTAGTGCTTGCACGCACGCCTTCTGCAGAAGTGAATCTTACAGCAGCTGGAGGCACGGAAACGGAGAACTGCTAACAAGGAGCAGCCAGAACCTTCTCAAAAGGATGTTCTGTTGGCGCTTTGCAGCACGTGTAGACTTCAACGACGCACATACGCACGTACAAGTGTGTACAGATATACGTATAGTCACACTGGTTAAACTGCCTTGAGTCCAGGAAACGCACTTGCTTCTGCGGTTGTCTCTCTTCCGCACGGCCTCGCAGCTCCCTCTGCAGAAGTCGTAGTCGATACAACACGCCTCCACACAGTTGGACTAACGTCCAAATACGTGCATACGGACACGCAGACATGCGCGCATACACTTTTGTGCATACAACCCGAGACGTCTTTGTCTACACAAGCACACGTGTAAAGACGCAGATGTGTAGAGATGCATACACGCGAATACATTCTCGTGCATGCAGACGCGAAAGTGGACATACGCTGACAAACAGTATACAGAGGCAGACGCATCCACACACTATGCGTCCTTCCATTATTGTCTACAGCTTCATGAAAAAAATCTACACTTGTGTGAAGGACCATCCACGACTACGACGGTCTTGGCAGCTCCTGCTGCAAAAGCCAGCCGCAGCTCGTAAGCCGAGCCAGTACAAATTCAGAGCCATCGCTCCAGCGTGTCCCTCAGAGACGCCCCCCAGTATTTCAACGTTGTGTCCAATTGTGTGTAGTAGGAGGAGGCGCAGAGTGGAAAGATTTTTTCACATACCTGGATATAGTACACATACGTAGACATGAGGTTACCATGAATGGTAAGTACACAGATGTGTATACCTTTTCTGTGATCAACTGGGTATCGGAGCGTGCAAGAACTGAGCGCGTGCCCAGCTCTTCTTGCCGGAACATACATCCAAATAAGAAGCTGTATAACGACAGATCCAGGAGCGGGTGGAGAATGCGCTGCGGACATCTGCGTAGCGCGTTTACACGAAGATGCGTCTTTGTGTAGGACACACATAAGTATGCAGGCAAAGAAGGAATTGCTCGGTGGAAACGATGCGCTTACCATAACCAGCTCGGAAAATGTAACACATGGGCCAAAATATGTATATATATATATATTCTCCCAAGCGTGCCACTGAGAATGTGTACGTATTTCTTATACACGCATACCTCTGCGAAACTGAGGAGGCGACCCCGCATAAGTACGCTTCTCAGGACACGTAGAAACCTACTTTCTACATTCACGCGCAACTGCATGTGGACACCGGAAATGATTCACAGTCACAAATGTATAGATACGTATATGTATATATATATATATATATAGGCGTGGAAGCGTAAAGCCTCCTCAGAGACATGCGTGCATTGAAAGGCTGTGGGATATCATCTTCCAGTGCTTGTAGCAAAATGTACAGCCGCAGTGCGTCCGATCCACCACCGACCCTGTCCTGTGACTGTTCACAGCACGCCGGGCGCACGCTAGGCTCTGCTGATTCTGTTGTCCACTTGTGCTGTGCTGGTGCTGCTGCTTTCCCCACTGCTGCGGCTGTCGCTTGTTACCGGCTCTGGCTGCCTGAAATGCTGCTGCTGCTGCTGCCTCCGGCGCCGTAGCCGGCAGCCCGCTCCTTGGTTTTTGCAGTTGCTGCGGGTGTCGCTCTTTCTGCTGCTGCAGCGGCTGGTGCCATTTCTGCTGCCGCACTCCTCTTCGCTGCTTCAGGAAAAAACGGGCAGCGGCAGCAGCGACGTTTCCACGCGGCGCACGAACGCCTGCATGCGCTGCCGGACCTCCGAGTCTTCGCAGTGCACCTACAATGCGCCGCAAACATGAACCACAGAGAGACACACACACATACGGACGGACCCGTGTGGACGGAGAGCTACGCACAAAGACAAACACGCATATCAGCACGCAGCGTAGTACCTCTTCTACACACGTGTATACAGGCGCACATGTGTCCATCTGTCTTTCTCTCTCTCTCAACATACATAGAGTCGCATATACGACTCTAGGTGCTAAAGCATTGCAACGTGTAAGTAATTTAAAGTATACCAACGTGCGCAGCTGGGTACATGAGGAAAACTGACGCTCTTCGGTGGGTAAGTACGTGTCAGTGGTAACGAAAACCCGTCTAACTGCAGGGTGTACAAGTCGAGAGGAATATATGAGGAAAATAGTTGAGTGTCCACACGCATGTGCAGGGGAAAAGGGATGTGGGACCCCGACAACAAATACGGAAGTCAACGCGACACATACCTACAGACGTATGTGTGGATAGGAGGACTGCGTACGAGTAGACGCACCTGCCCGCAAGGACGCATACTACTAGCGCAGTATGACCCTCTCTATATATGTATGCACACGGTGAAGACGCCTCCCGCCGGGCGTATATCTGTACACAAGAAAGGGTCGAGCCTTTCTTCGCACGACAGAATATATCTGTGAACTGACACACACATATACATACGTGCACCTGTACGTATGCACAGGAATATACATTAATATGTAATGGGGTGAAGACACATATGCATGTGCGTATCACGGGGAGAGATGTACGAGGCAAATACAGGAGAACATACGTGTGTGGGTAGATGTCTACTGCCATCTGCGAAAAAAGAGTCCCACGTGTGGGTTATGAAATTCCACCCGCACGCAAGGCTGCCTCGTAGCAAGCGTATCGGGAAGTCGGACACACCAGACACGAATCATGCAGCAGCAGCAGCACGTCCGCGCCAGCAACAGGACGTGCGCCGCAACAGCAGCAGCACCAGCAGCAGTGGCACGACCGACACGGCAGCAAACCGACAGCGAAAGAGAGGAAAGCAGCACACTGGCAGACGGACATGCAAGTGTAGCAGTGGGAAGATAAACGAGGACTCAGCAAAAAGGGCAGCAGCGGCAGCAGCCAGCGGCCGTGCACGAGCAGCTCTAGCAGCAGTACCACCTGGAGCTGCACAGCGCCAAGCCGGAAGCGGAGGAGTAGACGCTAAAACACACACAATCTCCCATAACCCTTTACATCCTCTGCGTATTCGAAAGATAGGAGCTTGGGTCCTACTCCACTACCGTGTCGCCACGCAGAATGTGTCAGCCTTACTCAGGACTTTATGACGAAGTAGGAATTTCCAACGCACACATGCACACATACTCACGCGCACACCGCGGTAACAGTATACGCATGCAGTGTCTGTCTCTCCCTACGGGACGCACTGTCACAAAATGCTCTCTTAAATATACCTTCATCTATATACACACATATATACATATATATATATGTATATTAATACGCATATATATACATATATATATACACACACATATGCGTACACACTCGTGTAAAGACATACACAGATATGCATAGATACCCACACAGACACATACATATATATATATATATATGTGAATGTATGTATATATATCTTTCCACGTAAATATGAATAGATACCTACAGACTCATGTACACATTCGTTTGTCTATGTTTACTGACGCCTGCGCATGACCGTAGGTGTGTGCCTCGCCTTACGGTGCGTTGGGCCAGATCAATTTCAACTGGGACAAGAACAAACGCTGGCTTCTTCCCTGCACCCGCTGCTGCCGCTGGGTGTTCCTCAGCCTGCGGCTCCTGCGCGGCGCTGCTGCTGCCGTCTGCGCTGCTCAGTCCCCCTGCGGCTGCTGCTGCTGTCAGTCTCCGCGCCCAAAATCGCAGCACCACTTCTCCCTGCTCCAGCTCAGCCCTCTCTACTGCAGCGCGCATGCGCCGCTCCTCCTCCTCCTCTTCCCCTTGCTGTCGTTGCTGCTGCTGTGCCTGCTGGTGATGCTGCCTTGGTTCTTCATCAGAGTCGAAGTTCCCCTTTGTCTTCTCTGCTGCTGCGTCCACCCGTCCGCCTGCTGCGTCCTCTTCCGCGTATGTATCTGCGTCTTTGCCTGCGTTTGCCGCCACCACACCACCGGGACCTGCCTTGGCTGATCCTGCTGCCGCTCCCGCCGCAGCTACTTGTGCTGCTTCTGCTGGAGCTGCTGCTGGTGCAGCCTCGAGTGCTGCTGCCTTCGCGACAGCACGCGCTGCTGTGTGTACACTGCGCGGCAGCACCTGCACGGCTCCGAAGATGTGGGAGAGCTGCGCCTGCAGCACGTCGACAAGGACGGCATCGCTCTGCTGCTCTCGGTCACACACGAGGTGCTGCATTTGTTTGCAGCCGTTGCTGCTGCTGTTGACGCGAAGAATATCCAGCAGCAGAAAACTGAGCGCATCCGCCACCATGTCAGCCGTCGGGCTTGCTAGCCACTCAATCACCACCTCCTCCGCGAATCTCGGGTGTCTGTACACCGAAACGCAGTCGCCCACGCAAAACCCCACATCGCTATTTCCCTCGTCGCCGATGTGCCACGCGTCTGCGGGGACAGCACTGCTGCCGGTGCCAGCTCTGCTGCTGCTGGCCCCTCCGTCGCCACGCACCATCTCCACACTACTTGTCATGCTGCATCTTCTCGCAGTTGTTGCGCTTCCCTGCCCCGCGGTACTACTGTCGCTGCTGTTGCGGCTCGCAGCGCTGCTAGGAGCACCGCTCCTGCTGCCAGCGTTGAGCGTCTCGCTGCTGCCGCTGCTGTTACCGTTACACAGAAGCGTTTTCCGTGACCCAGCGTGACTTCGCCCCTGCTCCTCTTCCTCCTCCGTCTGCTGGCTTTGGCCAACTGCTGCTGCTGCTGATTTCAGCGCTGCTGCTGCCGTCCCTGCAGCTGCCGAAGTGCCGCTAGTGTGTGACGGCGCTGCTGCAGCAGCAAAAGAGATACAATCTTCGAACACCAGCGCAGCAGCTTTGCGCAGCAAACAGAGCGGGTAAGGGAACGCAAGTCGCAGTTTCTGCTGCATCCGCATGACCGGGATTCTCGCTGCCACACTGAGTTCTTCGGCATGCACCAGCAGGGGGTGCTCGCCCTCTTCGAGCACGACGACTCCTTCAACGTCTAGCAGCAGGTCCTCTTCTCCGTCGATCTCCTCTTGCTCCTCTTCATCTTCGCTTTCTCTTCCGCTGCTGCTGGCCGTTTCGCTTGCCTTCGACCTGCTGTTCTGAGTCCTTGCCCTCGCAGCTGCTTCGCTGCCACCGCCGCAGCCCCGGAAGATCTCGTCAGCGAGTTTACCGGCAGCGACCGCGCAGACCGGAGCAGGTGTCGCCGCGGTGTTGCTGCTGCAGCTGCCACTGCTGCTGCTGCTGCAGAACTGCAGCGAAACTGTCTGCAGAATTTCGGGTGTAAAGACAGCAAGATCCGGAGTTTCTTCCTGCAGTTTGTCGCGCAGTCTCCGCATCTCGTTTCTTTCTCCGTGGACCAGCACGACGTTGGGTACTCGCAGCTGCTTGATAAAGGCAGAGGTCTGCAGGTAGTCCGAGTGTGCGCTGAAAGAAATAACTTGGCAAGAGCAGCGCCGCCGCAGCACCTGCTGCTGCGGCTGCAGGTCCGTCTCGGCTCCTGTGGCGGCCCCTCCGGCAGCAGCCGCCCCAGCCCCGCCGCCCCCCCCTGCGTCGCTCCGCGGGAGCAGCAGATGTTCCGGCTCCCTCTTGAGTTCCTCTGCAAGGGTGCCTTTGACGCTGTAGCCCGTCAAGATGACGCCGTTTCTCGCGTGCGGCGCGAGGACTTCGAAGATGCGTCTGCTGGCGCCGCTCTGCAGCATGCCTGGCGCCGCGAAGATGACCGCAGGCGCGTCGCGGTGTACGTACAGCCGAGCCGCGGCGCCGTCGTACGACTTCAGACTCTTGACGAACTGAAACGCGAAGGGGTTCTCGCCCTGCAGCGCCTGCTGCCGCAGCTGCCGTCCAGACATGTGGAGGAACGCGTCGAAGACTGCAATGCTCTTGCTCGCGAGCGGCGATATGAAAAGGATCGGCACGTGCTGCACCGCTGGGTGGCTGCGCCAGTACTCCTCTAAGATCAGCAGCAGCTCCTGCACGCGCCCGAGAGCAAACACCGGCAGCAGCACCTTGCCTCTGCGCTGCAGCACAATCTCCAGGATCGCAGCAATGAGTCTGCTTTCTCGCTGCTGCCTCGGCTCGTGCACTTGCACACCGTACGTGCTCTCGCAGAGCAGCAGCTGGACATCAACAGCAGGCAGCTCTGCTGCAGGCACGTGGCGGTCTTCTTCGCTGCTGAAATCGCCCGTGTACAGTGTACGTACACCCCCTGTCTCAACTAGAAACATGCAGGCCCCCAGGACGTGGCCTGCGCCGTAGCAAGAAATTTTGATCCCCTGCACTTCGATTTCTTGGTGAAAGTCGATAGTTTCGATCATCCGCAGCGCTGCTTCTACGTCTTGTTCGCTGTAGATCGCCGCGCTCCTTCCTGCTGCTGCCGCTCCAGCCCCTCCTCCTCCTCCGCCACCTGCCCCGCCTGCTGCTCCTCGGCCGCCTCCGCCTCCCGTGCCGGCGGCTGCTGCTCCCCCGCTGCTGCGGTCGTCGTCAAAGGCAGCCATGCGCGCGTAGTCCAGCCACAGCAGCCGAGAAATCACCTTGGTCGGAGCAGTCATAAAGACGCGCCCCCGGAACGACGTCTTGCACAGCAGGTAAGGCAGCGCGCCGCAGTGGTCCAGGTGGAAGTGGGTAATCAAACAAACGGACACTTTTCGCATATCAAACGCGTCGAAAATAGGCAGGGCTCCTATCCCTGTATGCGCGGGGTGCACCCCACAGTCAAACATCACGCAGTAGCCTCGGTGCTGCAGCAAGACGCATGACCGACCCACCTCGCTGCCTGCTCCGAGCGCCGTCACTTCCACACAGTCCGCTGCTGCCTCTGGCGCGCCCCCTGGTGGAGCAGTCGGAAAAGGAGACGCACTGGGTTGCAAGCGCACACACCGTCGCTTGCTAGCAGCCGCAGCTGCTGCTGCCGCCGACAGACGAGGGGCTCGCAGAGGAAACCACGGCGACGACCCACCGGAGAACGGAGAGGACGGGGAATTGGTGGCCGCTACAGCAGCTGAGGAAGAAAAAGAAGCGGCTCCTGCAGCAGCCCCACCGCCAGTACAAGCTGCAGACGCGCCTCCCGCGGGCGACGCAGCAGCTTCCGGCGCGCCGAAAAACGCAGCCGACACTGCTGCAGCAGTTGCAGGGGACGGCGACGGGGACTCTGGCGCCTGAGAGGCAGCTCCGGAGTAGAAATTCTCGCTGCCTCCCCCTGCAGAAACAGCTGCGCCTGGCACAGGCAGCAGAGGAGGCAGATGCAGGGGATCTGGCAGCGCTGTTGCGGTTGTCGACCACGCAGAAAACGCTCTACAAAGCGATTCACGTGAAAAGGAGGACGACGACGAAGAAGCCACGGAAGAAGAAGCAGAAGAGGAGGAGGAAGAAGCGACAGACGAACAGGCAGAAGGACCACGGGCAGCAGCAAGTTCGCTTTCGACGTCAGTTGCTATAGGCCGCAGAGAAGAACCAGGAGCAGGGTCTGTTACGGTAGTGGCAGCAGAGGCGAGGGGCGCGGCGGCAGCAGGAGCAGCCGCGTGGGGGGGACGAGCAGCAGCAACAGGAAGAGCAGCACCAGGCGGAGGAGACGCAGCCGGTAGGGCGGCAGCGTCCCCTATGGAGCACCCTGTGAAAGACTGCATCCTGGCAACGCTGAAGTGAATGTGAAGGAGAAGAACAAAGCAGAAACGAGACGAAGAAAGCGGAGAAAAAGTAGTAGACACACGCAACGCAAGACGCAACAAATGCAGATGTTGAACTTCTCAAACGTGGAAAGGGGGGGAACTACGACGGGCTGAGAGCGAAGGGGACAACAGGACTGAGGGAAGAGATGCGAGGACGCAATAACGCGATGGGGCCAACAGCAGAAACACCAGCAGCGAGCGCACCTGTCGCAGCGGCGTCGCAGCAGCCCGGCGATGATGCGGGTGAAGCAGAGACGGAAACACAAGGAGGCGTCCTGGAAGAGAAAACAGCACGGCGGCCTAATTTCTCCACAGACAGGAAATGAAGTTTCACCGCCAATTTCGGGGAGGAAGGCAGAAAAAACACTCGCACGCGCGCCATTTCTCAAGCAAGTACCGGCGACGTGTGTGTTGGTGTCCCCCCATCTGCAGACATATTAACGCACGGGCGTACGCGACGGGTAAAGCAGAATAGCGTAACCAGCCTCTGGAGTGGAAGTTGGTCGTTTCGCTCGTGGAGTGCCACTCCCTGAAAGAAGCAACCGTCACATTTTAGACTCCGATGAAAAGGTGGACAGTCAACAGACGTTGTAGGTGACGGAGGAGGCAGCGTCAAAGCAGGCGATGAGAAGGCAGGCGATCTCAGCTGCTGCTGCTGTTGCATGCTGCAGTGCGCATGCAGGGAGGTGATGTCTCGACAGCAGTCGCAGCGGGCGCTCCCCAGCTAGCGCGCCGTTCTCCCATCGCGACACTGGCAGGTGTTACTAAGGCTCGACTGTTCTTTGTAGAGAGTGGACAAAGGAATAATTAGCTGTAACTCGGAGCCGAACAGGTGGTGAAAATTTTGGCGTGCGTACTGCAGTCCACGTGGATCCGCCGCTGCTGTAGCTAGGAATGCCCTCACTGCCGAAGACTGCCAGAAGAACGGACTCCATCCAGCATAGGCGCAGGAAGCAGCATCGTTCTTTCGTTCTGTGGGATCTGCTGTGTAGCGTCTTTTTCTCTCTCCCTCAATATCGCGCAGCCCGTTCTCTCTGTACGGAGTTAAAGCGTCGAGTGCCTTCACCTCGACTATCTATTACTCGGTTCCCCATCTTCCCCGTGTACGAGTTTCTTTTCTCTCCGTTTTCTTCCTCTTCTTCCTCTTGCTCCTCTGTCGGGTGCATGTGTACATTGCCTTTGGTGGACATGCCGACGACATCTATACGTGTGCAACTCCTTCAGTGAATAGTAGCAGTTCGTAACTGCAAGTGCAGGAATATCGGCACGCCTTGAGGCTGAGAACAGCGGTGGGGGCATCAGTAGCACGGGAACAACGGCAGCAGCAGCAGAGGAGTGGAAGAGGCGCCGGGACCACCGGGGAGGACGAGCGGCTGCGTTGTCGAACTGCAGAGCAACAACAGCAGAGGTCGAAGCGGCAGGAGGGAAAGGTTCTAGCACCAACGCGACAGCAGCACCAGCAGCACAGGCGCAGCAGCAGGGTGCTCAGTGTTACATCAAACGCAACTGCAGGAGTAGCAGCAGGGGCAGCGGTAGCAACAGCGCCAGCAGCACCCGCAGAAGCAGCACCAGCAGTAGGAGCAGCACCCGCAGAAGCAGCACCGGTAGTCGGGGCAGCACCCGCAGAAGCAGCACGAGCCGTAGCAGCCCTAGCAGCCGTGGCAGGAGGACGAGACGGCTCGAGCAGTATCTGCGGCAGTGACCCGGGTTGGTCGAGGCGCAGCAGATTTTTGCGAGCAGCTGCCCCTGCAGCAGCGACAGGAGGGGGAGGCAACGGCAACACAGGCGCCTGCAGATCTCCACCAACTTGTCCACGTAGGCGCGCCGGCACCATGGATGGGGGAGGCGGGTCCCAAGATGCAGGAGGACTTGACGATGTGGGCGGGGCGCAGATGGAGCCAGTCACGTATATCTGCGGAGGTGAGTCTTCCCGTCTTTTCCCCGTCTTTCTCTTTTCTTCTCCTCTTCGTCTCCGTCCTTCGACCTTCCCTTCTGAACTTCTTCCTTCCCTATCTCTTCCGTTTCTTCCGACTACCTTCTTGCTCTCCCTTCCGTCGGACTTTTGGCTGCTGTCCCGGCCCTTCGCCTCGTCCGTTCTACTCCCCTCCCTTCTGACGTCTTCCCGACTGCGCCTCTCCTTTCTTCCTGCGTCTTCTCCGTGTCCCTATTCCTTTGGCTTCTGCTGTTCTGCTGTGTCTTCCCGTCTCGTCTCCTCCCTTGGCCCTCGTCTCCCTTCCTCCTCGGCCGACTTTCTGGCTTTCCTGTTCGTCGTCCACTTCCTGTCCGCACGGCTTCTTCCCTCCTGTGCTCCTCGCCGTCCTCTCGACGGCTTCCCCTCCGTGGTTGAGTCCCGCGTCAGTCTCCGGCCGTCTCGTCTCCCTCTCGCTTTTCTGCCACCCTCGTCGCTTCTTCTTCGTCGAAGTGCTGCCCGCGCCACTGCAGCTGTTGTTGCCGCGCTGCTCTTGCGGCTGCCGCCCCTGCTGCTGCTGCTGCCGCTTCCATTTCCTCCAGTCGTCTTCCTGGCAGTAGCTGGCGTTCTCTCCTCTGTCGTGAAGCGTCGTCGCTCCTCGTCTTGCCTGCTGGACGCGGCGGTGCGTCACGGAGCCAGTGCTTCCATATACTTGCTGGGTGTCTCTATTACTTGCTGCAAATCTCTATGACGACTACTACGACGAGTATCTCCTACTTTCTGCTGCTGCTGCTCCTCGCACAACGTTGTTTATTGGCGCTCGCAGCTTGCTACTGGCTGGTGCTTTTGCAAGAAGCACTATACGACTCGTAGCATTTCAGCTTCTCCGTCTCTGTATCACGGTAGCTGGGGAATTCCTACGCGAAGGACCGCGTGCTTCTTCGTGACGGCGCACGCCCCCTCCGCCGTGGCCGTTTTGCTCCTTGGGGCGCCCCTGCTGATCTCGCTCTTCTTTCTCTCGGGCCGGCTGCCTTGCTGCTGGTGCTCCTGCAGCAGCCGCTGCTGTGGCGGACGATAGCAGCGGCGTGCTTCCTTGGCGTTCAAGTGCTCTTGCCGTTTTTGTTTCCCCCCGATCGACGTCAACGACTCCTGTTGCCCACGTGCTGCTGCTGCTGTGGAAAGGGCTTCTGCTTTCATCACGCGTGCCGCTGCGCGCCTGGCGGCGAAGCTTGCTGTTCTGTTGAAACAGTCGCTGCTGCCACGTACAAATCTGTGACTTCTGCCGCTGCTGGTGGCGTACTTAACCATGTCTCTTCGCGACGGTTGCGTTTCCATGTGAATTCTGCTGCTGCTGCTTCTTCTAATCTACGCTGCTGTGTGTGTATAGGGATTGCGCGCCGGCTGCTGCTCGCCGGATCCTCGCAGCTGCTACACAGGCGCAATACTGCCTAGTTGACAAAGTTGTCTGTGCGGTGCTGCTGTTGTCGCGATGTCCTGCTGCTGGGACTGCGCTCTCCGTGGCTGCTGCCTCGCCACGCGGTCGGTGCGTGATCCTGTTGCTGCTGCTGCGGCACTTTCGCTTTACAACTGCATGGCTCCTGGCACGAGGCTATCGTCGTGGTGCTGCTGCTCGTATGCGCGGGCTGCTGCTGCTGCCTTTGTTTTGCGGAGGCTCCGTCGGGTGCTGCAGGACGCAACGTGACCTGATGCTGCTGCTGCGTCCTTGCTGCGCCTTTGCTGCTGCTGTACTGTTGCTGCTGCTGCTGCCCCGTTGCTGCTGCTGTTGTGCTGTTGCTGCTCCTGCTGTGCTGTTGCTGCCGCTGCAGCAACTTCGCAGTCGCTTTTGGTCATGTTGCTCCCCCCTGCCGCTGTCCTTCGTCCTTCGTTGCTGCCCCTGACCCCATGATTGACTGTTCTCCTGTTGCGTCCCTGCTGTCCTTGTCCTCTTGCGACTTCCTCCTGTTGCTGACGGCCTGATTCTTTGCAGCTGCTGCTGCTGCCGCCATCCCCATGGTGGTGTTGGGGTGTGTTGTCATGCGTCTGCTGCTGCTGCTGTGAACGGTGCGCTGTCGCTGCAGAGTGCGGATGTGACGTGCTGCTGCAGCCGAATGCTGCCGTCCGGTGCAGGAGCTGCGGCTCCCGTATCCTTTACAAGAAACGTTCGCGCAAAAGTGAGAACTCTATGCAGCAGCGGCGGGAGCAGAAGCAGCAGTAACAGCATTAGAGAAGCGACACCGGCAGCGACCGTAACAGGAAACGAACACCAGCAGCAGGAAAAGCAGCAGCACTGCAGCAGCTGGAAAAGCAGCTGCACCGGAGCAGCAGGAAAAGCAGCTGCACCGGAGCAGCAGGAAAAGCAGCAACACGGCATACATATATATGTATTTGTACATATATGTGTCATATATATATACAGATGTATGAGACAGACCGGCTGTTGGCGTATACGTGCACCTAGACAGTATTGCGTATGTAGATATAGGAAAGTCTGTGTGTGTATGTGTCCACGAGGGTGCGCCTGTAACGTCCTTAAGCAGGGTGAGTGCGGGGCAGTCTGAGTACGGACGGTGTCACCGGGCCATATTACTGCGTGTCGCGCGTAGGGACCAAATAAACGCCGCTCGTGTGCCTGCTGACAGCAGCAGACACCGGGCCAGCACGTGTGTCTGCACGTTGGTAGGGAGATGAAGAGCAGCAGGAGGAGGAGGCGAAGAGGAGGAGGAGGAGGTCGCTGCTGTGCAGGAGGACCGTTCATAGAAGGGGCAGCTCTTTGCTGCCGAATCAGCGACGGGCGCGGTCCCGCCAGTATAGACGAGAAACGATAGAGATGCGCTACGTGTCTGTCGGCGGGAGAGCGGTAGTAAGTGTTTTCCTGGAGCATTTGGGTGACTTTTTGGGTGGAGTCGCGCGGGAGTCAACCCAGGAGAGAAGAGGCGAAAGTGACTTCCTGCTGCAGCAGCCTGTCCGAAGCTTCGTGTGAGAGGTGTGCGTGGGAGGTGTACCAGGTGGGGGATGCCACCAACAGGGAAGACGTGAGTGTAGGAAGTTCCATAGGAGTGGCTAAAGTAGAAAAGACGAAGTTCTGGCGCTGCCGCCGGACACCAGGAAGAGTTGTCGTCGTTGACGAAGTGCCAAAGAGACGATTTCTGCTGTTCTTACAGGGAGAAGACGTTGGAGGAAAAGTAGGGGAATTGACAGACGCAGTGCCAGGAGTCAGAAGAGAGTGGGACTTGTGATAGTAGGGCAAGCAGGGGCCTCAGAAGCGAGACTGGTCGGATGTGTGTTCATACGCGTCGCGTTGCGTGGTTCATGCGAGGAATGCGTTTCGGCGGCCCAGGATTAAGTCGAGGAGAAGTGTCAAGCGGGGAAAGCCCCTGGCCTCGGTGGGGGGGGCTGTGAGGTGCAGCTGCTGACTTCTTGGGCGGGCGCTTCTTTGTGGCTTCGTATTCTACTCTTGTTGACCTGCACACAGAGGATGAAGGAATCGGAGGAGCAGAGAAGGGAGGGAAAAAACAGGAAGACGAGGCGAAAGAAGTCAATTTCCTTTAATCTGCTGCTCGCCTCACATGCTTTTCGCTGGACTGCTGCTGGAGTAGGAAGTGTCTTGGCACTGTGTGTGGGGCGGCGCGGCTCGCTGCAGGTCTTTTCTGTAGATCCTGGACGGCAGCGACTTTTCTGCGGGCAGATGACGTTCAGACCCCACATGCACATCATACGGGAAATCGAAGGAAATTGTGGCTGGTGTGCGTTCAATTTTTTCCAAGCAAGACACACGTGAAGCAGATAAGTCCCCAGTCAATACTGGGTGGGTCGCTGAACAGCTGACGACCCCGTTGCATGTGGTTGGGCCTGTGGCTGTTGCTGTCGTTTCCTGCTGTGCTGCAGTGATGCAATACGAGGCCCGGTGACAGAGCGTCGATCAACACTGGCAGATGACGAAGTGGGAGAGCGACACCTCGAGGCGTAGCGGCAGACACCAGCAGCACCGTCGGCGGTACCTGTTTGCTGCAGCAGCACACAGCAGCAGCACCGTCGGCCGCAGGCGGATGACGCGCCGCGGGGTGGCCATGTGGGTTCTCGTTTCGAACCAGCAGGAAGGGCCGCGGACTTCATTAAGAAAAGTAACTGATGTGACACCTGCCCGCGTGCGTCTGAAGCTGCTCCAGGATCCACTGACATGAGTGTCGTGACGTCGAACGGAAATGAACCCGGTGAAGCAGCAAAGAGAGCTGCTGCAACGCGACCCCGAGTTTAGAGCAACAAGGAAAGGAGAACAGGAGGCTTGGTGTGCTGACGGGAACAGGAGCACAAGGCACAACTGCAAAGAATACGGCGCAGAAGTGCGAACGGCTATGGACCACCACTGCACCAGCAGAGAACCGCAACAGCAAAACCGATATAAGGCCGCACAGGACAAGAGGAGCAGCGAAGCCGGTGACAGAACAGCTTAAGTGCAGCAGCAAGCAGCGAGGAGGAAACGGCCCCAGCACAGAATCAGCAGGAACGAGCTCACTGCTGCGGTGTCGCGTCGGGGAACAGCAGCAACGACCGCACCTAATTGACTGAGACACCGGGCCGTGGCAGCACAGCCGAAGGTTGGGGAGCTCGAGTAGCTCCAGAAGCGCAGAAGCAGGAGCGAAGAAGGATGGAGAAAACTCCGTCCTGGTGCGGCAGGAGCAGCAGTGGTCCATGCTGTCGACGACGGTAGGGAACGTCAGAGCAGCGCTGCTGCAAAGCGACCGCAGCAGCGGCACAGGGCCGGCGCTGCTGGGTTGGTAGGACGAAGCAGCTGGATACACAGGGAGGGGAGTTAGTGTGAAGAAAAAGAGGAACACCCGCAGTAGTAGACCGTGGACCCGCAGCAGCAGGGTGGCCGCGGCAGCTGCAGCCATACGGTAAACGGTAGCAGTCGCAGGACTGGCAGCTGCGGCAGTGACGGCGTCATCCAGAGCGGTACACGCACCCTACTAGTCGTGCGGAAGTTCAGGTGCAGGAACCTGCAGCTGCTACGCATTTTTGTCGGGCAAATCTCAGGAGGAGAGGGACGTGTGAGGAGATTCCGGGTGGATATATTGGAAGGAGAGCGGGTCACGAGGCAGAGGAGGAGGAGGAGGAAGGACGCGCAGCCGTCATGTCGTGGAACGCGTGTACTGAGAAGCACGTGCATCCGTGTATAGCGTGTGCACGTCCTTGGCCCAATGTGAGTATACGTTGTCCAGCACGAGACGTCGTGGAAACGTAGTGGACGTCGCTCACATATCTAGAATCGCGCGTGTATCTGGACACACACGCATTCTCCGTACCCGCGCACGCAGTGATATTTACTGTCACAGAGATGACCCTGAGGAAGAGACGCATTTTGAGACATTGCGTGTCCCTTTTACATTTCGTCGTATGCCCTGGACCGGTTGCTGGCACAAGCAGGTGAACGTCTGGATTCTTGACAGCGACGCCAGGGGAAGGGAGGCGCACACGGCGGAGCGTCGACCCGAAGTGGACACGCGGTTGTGCACAGGAGTCTAGAGTGCACGTGTATCTTGTCGCGTTACGGGGAGAATGCCCTTGTCACGGTCCACACTGCAGCCCCGCCGACGGGTGCACACACATGTCTGCATCGGTATGTGTCGATGCGCACCGATTTCAGATGGTTCCTCTGTGTGTCGACGTATATCGGGCGACTGACGTGCATAACGTTCAGACGCGTATGCCCACGTGCGCTCCAGACCACAAGTGGCTGTCTGTCTCTGTCTGTCTGTCTCTCCATCTTCATGTATATAAACACGTATGAGTACATGTACTTATGTGCATATTAGAATGGCAATACATGTGTTAGCGCGCGAGTAAAGTGTGAGGCGTTGAACGCCCCCACGCGCGTGTGAAGCCGCTGTACACTACTGTAGAAGCGTTGTGGCACCTGAATTAGAAGCGTAGTGTTTTCTGTAGAGGCCTCGTGGTCATCGAGTCTTCTTAGGAGGGAGGAAGAAGGCGTTTTTACATCCGGTGTATTTGATTTTTTTTTTTATGAGGCACGCGTCGAAAAGGCGGTTTTCTGCGGGCGTGGGTGGAACAGGTTCTCTTGTTCTGCTTCCTCGTAGACGGGTGACGCAATAGAGCACTCGCCCTTCGGTCGTGTGGGTCTGATTCGACTCCCTGTAAAGGTCTCGTTCGAAGATCAAGTGGAATGATAACGTGCATATATGCAGGATAGTGGTTCACCTGTTCTGGCGACTGTCCACGTACTGGATTCGAGTAACTGTATCGGGGATGCAGTAGAGTAGTTTGCTTGTTCTCAGGAGTAAACATTTCTGCATTTGTTGCTTGTCCTCAGGAATGAACACTCTGCGTTTCTAGTTTGCGTGCTGCTGTGTAGCTGTGTCGGTTCTTGTGCATGTGCGCCAATCCAGTGCATCGCTGTGGCTGACACAGGTGTGTGGTACCTGGACCGCCCCGCACTTCAAACATACTCACACGTGTGTGGGCACAGAAATTTTGTCGTCCTCTCCTGCTACGTGTGCGGATTGACTGCATCTTGAGACCGGCCGGAACTGACACGCAGTGTTCTGAGTCATACACGCAATACACAAGAGCAACAGAGCACACGATTTTGCATGTGGTGCAGGCGAAAGGAGAGCAACAGCCACACGCGTAGGTGGGCGAAGGCCGAAGTGCCGTGCTGCAGTTTTTTCGATACATGTACAGGAAGAACTTCGTACTAGTACTGAATGTGTTGCTAACTGGTTTTGGTACCTTGACGCGTTTCCGGCAGGCTACACACGTCTTTCCGTTCCTCTCTGCTTGAAGGCTACCTTGCGGCGCTGTCAACGGACCACGAACGCCTCTGGCGGTGTATATTCGAGTATGGATGCAGTTGAAGCTTGACGTAAAAGAGTGCGCAGTACAAGCCTTTTGAGTAGAAGTGAATTTGCTCAGTTGTTAGTGTCTGCAAGAGCGTCAAGACAGGTGGGGCATCCTCACAGTGCGCATGAGTTCGTCATCAGGTAGTCTAGAACAGGCATATAGCAAGGCGCGTTACGAGAACGAAAGAAACTTCTCTGGACAAGATGACCTAGTAGGAGGTCAACACTGCTCTTCACGGGACACCGCTACAGTCTAGGTCTGTAGGCTCATATTCCTGTATCTGCACTGGAGAGTACCTACTGTGAGGGCAGCGTTCCAACGTCTGCTGATATTGGGACAGCTGACGTACTCTGCTATCCATGCCGACAGTCGTGACTGCTGAATTCTATGTGGCACTGTAGGTGTCAAATGCTTCCACACCACTGCTGCTCTTTATTTCAAACGGGAGAACTTTCATTTACAGAGGAACCATACAGTTGTAAGTAGGTTCCAACTCACACTGTGAGCCAGTCCCACCGCATCTATACGCCAGTCGGTGGATCCCGCGAGTGTGCCTGTAGGCTGCAGCTGAAGTCCACGCAGGACCATCGTAAGCGTGCACCTGTTCGTGTAGGTGTTGACTAGGACCTGGCGTGGTGTGTAAGTTCCATTCTAGCCCTATGCAGTAGTGTTGCTGCTGCTGCAGTAGGCCGTTCCAGTAGAACTGTGGTGTAGCTAGATTTACTGTAAATGGCACTGCTGCTTATCCTGTTGCGGCGACCGCTTGCTGCGAGCTTGATACAACTGCTTAGTGAGGCTTCCACTGGAAGTGATCATGGCGCGGGTTTAGACGGTGGTGGCGGCGGAAGAAGAAATGAAAAGATGACAATCTTCTGTACAAGCCAGCAAATGGCTGCTGCGTGATACCACGTTGACCTACCTTTCGTGGAGGCGCGCAAGCACAAAATCGAGGAGCGCCAGGTATGTCAAGCGAGTGTGTCTGGTTTCTTGTCTTTTTCTCCAGAGCTGCAGCAAACCTGGTTACCTCTGTCCGGTGCAGTTCTGTCATCACTGGACTTCAACGCCGTGCGTCAGGTGTGTTTGGCCAACCGTGGTTGGTACAGCGTGGTACTTTTTTCTGGAGCTTCGGCGACTGTGACCGCTAATATGCATTCTTGCTAGTACGAATGCGTCTACAGGGGCATATGGAAACATAGACAGAAAAAGAGCAAACACACACGCCGTACCGTGCTTCACGTCTTACCGTGAGGCTTGTGTCCCTAGGGGCACGTGCAAGTGGACGCGGAAATATGGAACTGTAAAATGAAGTACGCGTCAAACGCCAGTGAACTACACAAATTAAGAGCGCGAGCTCCTTCAGATACAGAGACATCAAGTCGTCACGAAAGCTACGAATCGATGGGGGTCCACAGTGCCGAACGCGCGTATGAGATTGTGCGCACGTCTCTTTGTGCGTGTGTATCATTAACGTCATCGAACAGCAGAGCATGCCATATGCGACCGCTACGCACGCGTTCAACTGTCATAGTTCGCAAACGAAAAAGTCAACAGCCTACACAGACGCGGACTGTGCTTTACGTAGCGGTTCCCCTATAATACAGATGTGCGACCACGGGGCCTAGAACAAAAAACAATCACAACGTGACTTGCCCAGAAACTGCTTAAGAGAGCAGTTTATGCCATCCTAGGGTAGAATTCGTGGCGTAGCTGAGCACTCAATACTTCACGTGCAGTGCAACTGGAGGGCAGCAGCACTGTCGTCTCCCGAGGCAAGAGTCCCCTTGACTCTTTTTTCGGGTGCACAACTGAAGAATGCACGTGTGCGGCTGGTAACGACAACACAAGCACTTAGGGCACTTCTTTCTTTCCAGCAGGCTGGACTGGCAATCACCTATATGTACACGTAGTTGTACAGACGTTTAAAGCATACACATACATATATACCCCGTATGTGCTCTCTCCTTTAAGGCATATCAGCACTTCCGTCCGTGCGTACCTGCAGATACGCACCGCTGAAAAATGCGCGTACACTAACGCGTGTGTGTAATGAACAACGCTGCATGAATTCGTCGACAGGTAAGTTAAAATGCAGCCGTTGTTAGTCACAAGGGGCTGCCTCTCCAGTTGCGGCCTGGTAGGATCGCGGAGGAGGCGCTGTGTAAAGAGAACACCTCCTCACTTCGTTGCGACCTCGGCGTGTAGTAAGAACTACGGCTGCTGCAGTCTGAACGTAATGGCGCCTCACCGTTGTTCTCCTCCCTCTTCTCTCCCTGCGTGCTGCAGATCCCGTTCTGCTGTCTGTGCCCGTCCTCAGCGACGCCACGCGACGTTCCTGCGGCACCACACCGGTTCAGAGCACTGCAGCACCAGGTGCACCGTTGACTGGAAGCTCAGGACACTAGGAGCAGCGTACAATAGCAGCAGCAGCCGCAGCACAGCAGCAGCGACACTTGACAGCAGCGGGCGCGTACCCACGGCAGAAGCAGCAATAGCAACAGCTGCCAGAGCACGTCGCAGCACGCAGCAGTGCCGCACCCACCAGTTCTCACAAAAACAGCGCAGTACCAACATCCACAAGAAACAAGTGGAGCAGCGGGACCACGCAGCAGAAATGCACCAGAACGTCATGCGAAGAGCAAGTTGTCCGCAGAGTAGTCTTTATAGTATGCAGCAGTCCTTCACGACTGCAGCGCATAAGCACGCGAAAATCAGTGACCCGCGTTGGATTAGGTTATGCACTATTATCTTAGCTTGTCATCTCGCTTGTTTTCTCCCAAGCTTGTGCTTCAGTTCATTCCCACACAGACCTGGGGGACTGTTCCTGAATGCCAAGTCAACGCGCAAAAGACCCACCCCCTGACGCTACAGCAGCACGCCACTGTACGGTACGAGATTCTGTCATATGTCGCCCCCGTGCGGTCACGTGTACACCTGTACCTACACGCACGAACACTTTCTCAGGGACTCTCGACGGGGCACTTGACTGTGCTCCCGCTATTGTTCCTACTGGTGCTGTTGCTCTTTCGAATACTTTTCAACAGCGCCTGCTGCTTGCTTTGTGTTTCAGCGTTCACGGCCGTTGTACCGGCTGCTAATGCGCCTCCTTATGCTGCTGCCGCCGCCTGGTCGCTTCGAGAATAATCGAGAGGTGTGGACGACGAGGGCAGCACGTGCTGCGGCTGCGTGCTACTCGCCCCGAGAGAAACCGTGCGTCGATGTGCTGCAGCTGTTCAACGAAACGGCAACAAGGCCTATCGTGTCGAAGGGGGCTCTTTGCCGCGCAGTGGTGACAGCAAGCATCACCACCCGTTCTGTTTTTACTGTCTCACCAGCGGCACTCGGGTCAAGCGAGTCTTGCTGCGTCCCTAACAGATTCTCGGTGGACACGCTGACACCGGTGCTGCTGTCGTTCGTCTTGCTGGTGCTGCGGTGTCGGGCGTAGTTGCTCATTTTCTTCGGCACGGCCTCCTCCAGCGACATCAAAAGACATGTTTCTTCATTTTGCACGCCGTCGTCCGTTGCACCCGCATCAGGAGTCGCACACGCTGGCGCCCGGTGTCTCTCCGCCTCCCACGCAAACTTTTCGCATGCAGCTTGTTCCGTGCCGTTGCTGGCAGCCTCTGGGTTCGCAGACGCACCGCTAGTAGAAGAAACATTGCTAGCAGACTCACCGCTAGCAGAAGAAGCAGCGCTAGCACTAGCAGGTGGCTGGACTTGTTTCCTCCTCCTGGCAGCAGCAGCAATTCCCAAAGGTTTTGGAATGCAGGAGGCGTGGGTGAAGCTCCTGCGTCTGCTGTGCCCACCAAAAGAATGCCGCCGCCGGACTCCTCTTCGTCTGCCTGCGCTGGCGTTCCGAGCGTAGAACGAGTGTGCACCTGACTCTCCTTCGAGAAACACGACCTCCCCTACGTAGGCCACATCACCGGAAGGTGACGCATCGTGCGGCACAGCGCGGGAGACAGCAGCGGCAGCACCTGCTGCGGCTGTGGCTGCGGCATAAGCTTCTGCGGCACCGTTGGCGCGACTCTGTTTTAGTAGGCGCTTGCGAGCATCAGCAGGAGAGGCTGCACCAGGAACTCCGCTACTGACCCGAAAACCTTTCCCGTGTCGCTCCCAGTCGACAAGGGGGAAAGTACTAAACGCTGCACGTGTGGCGCAACAGGTGACACAGCAGAGGACGACGGCAGTCAAGTGTGCACGCGCAGCAAACAAGGCGCCTGGGGGACAGCGTAAGCGAGGCTTGCGACCGTGCGTACAGACAGGAGGATACGCTGATACAGCAACGAAAAAGCTTCAGTAGCACATGCAGAACGGCAGTGCGCGCTAGACCACCAGTTGGGAGGCTACAGCAGAGCTGAGAGCAAATCAACTCAGCACTCAGGAGGATGCATAACAACACCCGCAGCATTACCGAGCACACACGACAGCAGGATGTGGAAGTACAAGGTAGGAAAAAGTATGACCGCGCAGGAACCAAAACGTACACTCATCCGATCCGCCAGCTCGGTCAACGCAGCAGATCCTGCGTGTATCTGAGAGTTCGCAACAGATGGCAGAGGAGACAAGAAAGTAGTGGTTGTCTACTTGCGAAAAGTATGCAGGATGGCAAAGTGTGGACTGCAGACGACTATCAATTGCAGCGACGCTTCGCAGGGAGCATCAGGAGGCACTTCAGGCCGGTTCACGGTAGTAAGGACCGTCAGCAGCAACAAGCCCTGCTGCAGCGCCTGCAACGGTGTCACACTCCGTATACTGGTACACTACTGCTTCGAATGCTCTACTGCTACCGCTCCGCTTCTTCGTGCTGCTCACGCTGCAGCTATCCCCTATTCCTACGAGCAGTGGCAGCAGTGCCCACGCTATTACGCACCGCAGCATCAGGATCAATGAAGCAGCAGTGACAATCCAGCATGTACAAATACAGAAATATGCAAAGGGACACGGCGCTCGACAGACCAGAGCATGTTTGTTAAAAAATGCTGCACCAAAGAACTGGAAGCGACAACGCTGATGCGGTGGAAGTATCAAGCACGGGTGCAGACACGAACAAGACGGACACCGGTGGGAGATTCATTCATACATAAAAGACGTGGAACCGCAAAAGCACTTCAGACGTACTGGGCTCCTGTTCCACGATGGATGCGCGCTGCAGCCCTATCAACCGCTCCCGCTGTAGAGGCACCCGACAACACACAGACAGACGAGCGGCAGGAGCACGATCCAAATTACTTGTCGCCCTCTGCTGCCACTGCTGCCAGCCGTCCAACGGTGGCTCTCCTGCAGCAGCTTTTCCTTCAAATGGTCGCTGCCTGTGTGACACGTGCTTGCGCCGCTGCCGCCGCGGTTCCTGCTGCTCAGCTCCACACCTTCTTGTTCACCGCATACCTATTTCTCTGCGCGGCGATTACCTGCCTCCGCTGCCGTTACTTGTGCTTAAAGAACGACTCTACGTAAAGGACTCACTGCACACACGCTTCCCCTCCGGCAGACGCAACAAAATGAAAAGTGCCACCACGCGGGTAGCAGATTTGTAGCACCCAAACGCAGAAAGGTTTGATCCGCACCAGACAGTCGTGGGAAACTACCAGCAACGAGCAGTTTCAGTAGATTGTTACTGCTGTCGCCGTGGCAACTCTGAAGCAGCCTCCACCGGCAACCGCGGTCACATCACCATCACGACTTGGGCAAAGCGCAGGAAAAACGCTGTGGCTGGGCAGGCGGCTAGGCAGGGGCTGCCATACAAGTGAAGCAGCGTACCCCTGTCCAACATCAGAGGAGCAGCCATTCGCACAGCAATACAAAGGAGCACCCTCAGTAACGCCGGGATACAGCCGAACAGCAGCCATTTCACAGTGAAAGTGAGCAGCAGGGCAATCAGCAACAACAGTGCTGCCCCGAGGAAGGACGCAATTGTCAGACAAGAGTCCGCGAGAGCAGTAGTCGGCAGTGATGCAGCACCGCCGGCACGAAGCTACTAGCAGTACTCTACTTGTTGCTCCTGCTGGGCAAGCAGCCCTAACGAAATTACATACCCTTCGACGTCAACCATCTCCAAGTCTTCGGCCGCTGTATTGGTACTACTTCATCCGGACACAGACGCCTACACATCTGGAGCACTCCACATGGCTTCCACCACGTCCCACCCACGTACCTCCACATTTTCATGAGCTGCAACTGCACCAGCGGGCCAGCCCTACTTACGTCAGAGGGCGTGGGCAATGCATGCACACACACATGCACATCTTTCTTGTGGACGGCACCACCCGTCCCTGCACACACACCTGCTTATCAAAACCGGCACCGCTTAGCTTCGCATATTCACTCAAGTGTGTTCGCGCTGCTCGAGTTAAAGTTCTTACAGTGGTAGCGCGGCCGGGGACGCAGCAGCAGCAACAGACAGCGGCAATATCTGTCCAGCGAGTGTGCTTCATGCGGCTGAGCAGAAGTCGAAAGCCTTTTCTCGAGAGTCCTGCAAGCATCGGCTGCCTAAGTGCCGACGCTGTAGCAGCACGGGGCAGCAGCAGAGGTGACAGGTCTGCTGCCACCACGAAACTTGTTCAGATTCCTGTGTCTGCTGCCGTCGGGAACACTGCAGCGGTTGCCGCCTCCCTTAAGGCTGTCTCCCGTGCTGCTGCTGACGCTCCTCTCTATCTTTTCTCTGCTGTTGCTTCTGACGGTTGCTATGTCTGTATCCCTGTGAGGGTTGCTGCTGCCTGTGATGCTATCCTTGCCTTACTGGTGGCGCCCCTCTTCAGCCCGTGTTTCTCCCAGCCAGGTTGTATGGAGCACGTCCGGGCAGCTACTGCTGCTGCCAGTGAAGCCGACCCTGCTGTAGCTGCTGGCGTCACTAATCGCTCTCTACTTCGCCGCTGTACAAGCAGGCGAGGCAGCCAACATTAGCTGCCGTGCAGCTGTCGGTCGCCGCCTCTTGTAGCTGTGAAACATGTCCTGCCAGTTATTCAGCAACGGCCCTTCACCATACAAGTGCAGCCTGAAAAAGCCGCCTTCAGCGTGTGCAGGTCTGCGGCTACCATTGAGACCTTACTCGCAGACCGCTGAAGAAGAAAATTTCCCCACGTGAATCAAAATTTAAATGTCAGTGCGACCGGGTGTACGTGCGAGTAGCGGGGATCATGGTAGCGGCTAAAGCTGCGACAGGACACGGGAGCAGTAGCCCCAGAAGCGGCACGGCGGAGGTAACAACAACTGCGGCGCTCAACAGGATCAGTAACCTTACAGGGGACCGGCTACAAAGCCGATAAAAGCAACACGTAGCGGCTGCAGTACGGCGACCAACAGAGTGCTGTCGGGCGGCAGGAATAGCAGCAGGTGTTTCGGGGTGTGCCGACTGGGAGGGCGGGCCACTCATATGGTGCTGCGGCCGGATTTGCTGAGGCAGGTGTATGCCTGCCGTAGCGTTCTGACCTACAGCAGGTGCCAGCAGCAGCTGCTGCAAGCAATTCGGCATAGGCGTACGCACAAGCATCTGAATGAAAACTGTAGCTCTCCCAACTGCTTGGCGAGCGTGGCTGCTTCGCTGCTGATAGCCGTTCCAGCCGGTAAGCAGGAAGGAGGAGCGGCCGACGCAGAGGAAGCAATGCGGCTACAATTACAATACTAAGTCGATAACAAAAGGGCAGCACCCAGCCGTATTCGCAGTACGCCAGTAGACTGGAGCCGACTAGCACTGAGGGAGAGTCAGTTACCGCGAGTGCACATACAAATCCTCTGGGAGGAAAGCAGCAGCAGCCAACGGTTACAGTCGGCCACCAACGGCCGCCGCAATGAAGAAGTCACGCAACCGTGAGAGCAGCATAACACTGGCGGAGTTCCAGCAACAGGTGGAACAGTGGCAACAGGAGCTCCGTCCAGAGTCCGAGGGCTCCAGCGGGCGACATTGGCGCAGTCGGCTTGCAACACCGGCGGTCACTGGCAGTAGACGAAGCCTAGCGCAGCAGCAAAAGGACTGTAATAAAACGCAACGGGTCCTCCGTCGACCATTTCACCTGCTAACAAACCCAGCGAGTCTGCTCCAGGAGGCGGAGAAGCCGTTGCATGCAAGCGTGAGCCCGTAGAAGTACGGAACAAAGCCTCACAAAGCGAAAACGGGGGGATAATTTCACCAAGATCCACGGAAGCCCTGACACCTTCTTCGAAAAACGAGTCCGTTGGTGTTCAGAATAGTACGTGCTTGAATACTGTGCTTCAGTATCGTCTACAGGTTGAACAGAGAGGCAAAGGAAAGACAACATGGTGGCACAGAGGCTACACCACTAGTAGATTCAGTACAAGGAGATGCAGCAGCAAGACAAGCAACAATAACGATTGCCACCGCACAACCAGCAGCAGATACCCATGGAGAAAGACCAGCAAGCGCGGTGGGAGCGGCGGCCGCTTTAGCAGCATGAAGCGCCGCAAGACTAGCTGTCCTCGGAGACACGCAGAGCAGAAACGTCTGCTACAACGTCCAGTAACGGGTCAAAGCCTTACAGATGCAGCAGTACCGTGCGGTTTCATGTGAAGGAAAACGCATCTATATCCCATCTGGGTAGTCCTCGAGCCTACCAGCGGCTCCACGTGTGCAGGGTGCATGACTACGTGTATGCACTCACAACAATGCAGCTTGCCGGAAGGGCCCCCCTCAGCGTATGCTACGGCATATGGTTCTCGCACAGTCAGCAGCGGCATGAGTGAAAATGGGAAGACTGGACGGCTAGAGATCGCTTGTTGCTTTTCACTTGAAGCTGCTGGTAGTCTCTCGCTACGCGCATTCCGGTGCGCTGCCTCATTCCAAACCGCGGACTGCAGGGTGGCAACCCGTCCTGGAGCTGGAAGTATACAAGCACGTCCTGCCGCTGCAGCTTGTCGAAGAGGCGCAGCAAGCTGTGAGCGAGTGCAAGCAGCGTGCCAGCAGGAGATTCTCAAGCCAGTGGGACATTTCAGTTACAGAAACTTGCGGGGAGCAAATGAACGGGCGGACACCAGCAGCAGCAACAGCGAATTGCAACACATGACAGCTGAACACGGCCGCAGGCTCGCCAGCGACGCAGCCCCGGTGCCCGTACTGTTACTGCAGTGCAGGCACACAACAGAGCGACGTCCACCACCGCTAGTAGTGGCAGAAGTGACGGCTGCAGTAGCACCAGCAGCAACCGCACCTGTGTACAGGGGACGAATCTGGACGTTGGCGTGATTCGCAGTAAAAGAACTGTATGCGCAGAGTTCTTTTCACATGGCGGTGATTCCGAGTCCGCAAGTCAACTTGGAGCAGAAAAGAATGAAGAACTGTTTACGTCGCGATGACGTACGCTTTCATAAAAGATATGCTATCGTCCGTGAATACGCAGTTACACGTACCAACGCAGTTGAACGCGGTGATCTTCACACCTATCGGACCATGCCACTATATTCGCCATGTATATGCGCGCCTATACGCAGATGCCTGCATCCATGTTAACGCTGTCTACAGACACGCACCGATGCGAGCAGTTAGCTCATCCGGCGTCCACTTGCCACTTCGCAGCAGTCAACAGCACACCACAGTAGCGGCGCACCTTTGTTCCAGACCAGCACAGTTGTGCTTTCCAGGGTTCCGCGATTGCTCGAGGGCAAAAGAGCGCCGGATTTTTCCTGCGTCAGCGCGTAGTGGTTCCCCGTGTATCAAGTGACTCTCATACATCCGCTATTGGCAGCGTGCGTGGAAAAGGCTGCACGCTTCGACGGGATAGAACTGTAGGCGTGTGCGGATTTCTACGCTCCCGGTGGATTATCCGTATACACACTTCGTACAGCTGGATTTAAGCTCATCGTTGCAATGTACCCCTATGCAAGCCCATTTATTTTCCCATTTGCACTAGTGACCACCTTCGCGGAGCGCAGCTGCGTGTTCAGTCGATAATGAAGCGTTAATAGACGGGTATCCAAGCGTGCTTACAGTGATGGACCACTATTATTCACAAGTCTACACGGGTGCCTCGCGCTGGATACTTGCATCAGCGCTGAGCAACACCAGTCGAAGGCCGAACTGTCCACACCTGTTGTTTGGGCGCTACGATGCCTTGCCTCGTATCTCAAGTTGTCGCTTCGCGATGCCATATCTTCGTTGTAATACGGCAAGGGAATAAATGACACGAATCCAGAAGGTTAACATACACGTGTGAGACGATGCCGCTCGCTCCACGGCTGCCTTTCTGTACGTATACGTATTGTAGTAGATTTTGACCAGGCACGTAAGACTGAAGTTTTACTACATATATACGTGTATAACACAGGGAACGAACACGAATTTAAGATCAGTCTCGACCCACAGGGGCTGCACTGTTCGCTGTAGCCGAAACTGAAGACTAAACCTTACTCGACACCAAACCTCTGTCGCCGAAGCGCTGTATGCAGCACGACCTGTGAAGGAGTCCTTCTAAATGCATGTGTCGTCCCACAGGTATGATTCGAAGGTACATGTGACGCTGCGTAAGGGACAGCGACGTTAAACGGGCGATCGAAGGAGAGAACGAGAAGGACTACTGCTTCGACAGGTGACTACCATGGACAGCCACATAGTCATTGCTGTTGCTACGTCGCCTTCAGCAACAGTCACTTCTCACTTTGATATTTTTGCCGACGCATTTTTCAGAGAGCCGAACTTTCCACGTTGAGTCATCGGGGAAAATAACATCGCGCACGGGTTAACCCATTTTACCTCGCTGCGGAAGATCCAGATCTACCACGTTACACATCTTGCTTACATGTAGAACATGACTTTGCGTAACGTGTAGCGGCTCCACCTGGTATGCCACGCTCCCTCTCACTTCACCTGCAGCATATGCACGTGCAGGCAACGCGGCCATCCTCACATATCGAAATGTTAATCTTTAGTGCTTGAGGGCTTCCTGTGAAACAACTGGGGCCTGTTCCTTCCATAAACCTCCGTCTGCGTGCACGGATGAGAACAGCCCATTAAATTCACCCGGCAGGAAACAGGTAATCCCTTGTAGTGCGCGTACGAGAGCCGCACGTGTGGAGAAATTTCGAGCACTGGCGGCTTTCACGTTGCGCTCCCTACGCAGAACAGGTGAAGTTTTCTACGTCCAGGCTCTCCTCCCAGAGCAGGGAAGTGAAAAGCGCCGCTGGATCAGCTGTTCCGCTTAGGCCCAAGCTCAGTGAGTGTGTGAAATCCTTGCCGACTTTACACGTCGCTACTGCAGTTGCAAAAGGGGCACGCGGATACCACTGGTAAGGAAACGCTCTACGGGCCCGTACCGACAGCGGCAAAGGCTGCTGCTCAACAGAAAGATGAGATATTTTCGAAACTGAGTTACACGGCACTTGTTTCTGCAGGTGTTGTGTGTGAATCGTGTTCTGACTGTAGGGCTGCAACCTCACCCAACGTGCAATCGTTGTTTCTCGTTATGCTGGTTTGTTACCGACTATCCTTCAGCGAAGCGTCTTCTACTCCCTTTAACGTATGCAGGTCTGACGACTTCACTATCTTCCTTTGAGTCTTAAAGAGTAGGCTGGCACACCCGTTGCATTCAGTGTGGATGCTGCAAACAAGGTCTGGTAAAAAGTCCCGTATTTCGAAGCCTGTACCGCAGACATAGCAGTACATCCTCCGTTTACAAAGAGCTGTATACTTAGATATCAAATGTTCAGACTGTCTTAGCCTGGATGCAGGGGCGGGAATGCAGCAAAGGCGTTTCATATTCTGCGCTGCGATAGCTGCGCCGTCACGCACACGCAGCCCCACTGTCATGCACGAGTGCAGGCATGTATGTAGGCACTTAGTCGAGAAGGGTTTTTCGATAACGCAAGCATGATGAATGAGTCGTGCAGTATAGGTTAACAAAGAGCGTCGTACATCATTTTAATTGCGGTATTAAGCTTCAAGGTGATCAGTTCCCACGAACGCGAAATTCAGTTGTTATTGCCTTTTTTCCCACCTGGGCACATACATGTGTGCTCGGAGGGAGCCGACTATTATGTAATTAGATTCGCTCTGTGAACACGCGACAAGACGACAGCTTCCCGTCGCAAGAAGCTTAGTCCACTGTGTAGAATCTGTACGCTAAAATTGCAGGCAGATCGAATTTCTTACGCACTCCGTGGGTGGTCGGTTCCTCGTGTTTCGAATCCCACAACGTGCGCACATGAGAAATTTGCTCAAGATATAGTAATATGGTGCACTGGTAAGGCAGCAGAGTCTGATGCTGCCCACACCTTGACAGTCCAGCCCAGCCATGTACACATCGGTCCTCCCCAGGATCGAAAAGAACGGTCTCGCCAGGCTTTTCGCAGGTCCCTCACAAGTTTGTAGTGGTTAAGAAATTAAAGCGTTCGTAGTGTTCTCCGAAAACAAATATTTGCTAAGGCGTGCCCGATAGTTTACCGTCCTAACCACAAAAAGATGATTAAGCGCTCTCCTCCGCCAGTCAGTTTCGTGCGCACTTCTGACGCACGCTGTACAGAGAAAGTCCTGAAGTGAGACGCACTACTCCTGTCTTCACGCCACTTCTGTGTTTCAAAACATTCTCAATGGCGGCATTGTCGGGTGGGAGAGGGAAGCGTCTTCTGCGGTTGATGGCGCCCCTGATGTCTCCCACGACGTAAGCGCGGTACTGGGACAGCTGTACAGAAGGCATCCTACAACCGGAAATATCCAGTAGTAGGTTGATATCCCGCAGCCACCATTTGCCACCTGCGTTGCAAACTGTTGTGCGAGCCTGAGTGAGTGGTAGTGGTACTGCTGCGGACACGTCCGCCTTCGCAGCTGTATATTTCTGCCACCTGTCTGAAGTCATCCTCTTGTTGGGCCTTTCCTGTTTTCGTCCGTTGCTTCTTGTGAGATCGCAAAAGGGAAACTTGTGGAGAGTGGGGAGTGAAAGAGCAAAGAAAAATCAAGGTGACAGAGCTCAACTCCAGCTTACCGCGCAAAGGTAGAAGACAACATGTTGAGGCAATGAAGTACCGCAGTTTTTTATTAGGAGAGGTAGACAAATCATACGTTTTAAAAGCGTAGTACAGAATCCGTGCAGGCTGCCTTACAAGCGGCCGTGCTACGTGCTCTGCACAGTGTCGCATTCGAAGTGCAGCAGTGATTTCCCCTTTTGTAGTGGGAAGCAGACGGCGACCAGAATTCCTGCTGCCACGTACGCGAAGGCTAGGCACAAGCGCCAACAGGAGAGGCTAGAGCGCGAGGCTTGCATCTTCCGAACACAGTGCGCCCTTCCAGGTTCAGGTTCATTGCTTGCGTGACTCGTAAGCGTTGCCTTACGAACCGACCACACGGCGTAAAAAATGGTGTATTTCGCTCTTTAGTGTTTCATCTTGGCTCCACCTCTGTTGGTTGTTTCTTCTTTCTTGTACGTCAGCTGCCCTTTCGAAAATGGAGCAGCTGCGCAGAGCGTGCGATTCTACCCTGCAGATAAATCACAGATGGATGATAACTAGACGCTGCAGCAGCAGCTCCCTCAAACCCTCAGGAAAGACACGAAACAAGACGTGACCCCGTAGCTTCGCACTGAAAACTTCAGCATTCAGGCTGTTGAGAAAGGCTTTTTCGCCCCTATATATGACAACTTATCCAGCTCATGTGACTGCCGATAATCTGACTGAAGCTATTCTGTCACGTTTACCATTTAGATGAAGATGAAGACAGTTGTCTCTTAGTGGAGTCCAGGAGATAATGCAGTCCACCGGTGGCGTACCCCATGTATCCGCTAATGCGTTTAGCTGCTGGTAACATAAAGGCGGCGCAGCACCAGGGGCGGCCAGGTGTGGCTTTGTCGCAGTGCAATCCAGGTTGCACTTGACTAACTCGGCGCTAATAGTGTGCCACGCATTTGTGTTTCCTCTCTTGGATCTTCCGGATAACTACAAAAAAAGGCGAAAGGCGATCGGACAGTGGAGGTACGCCGCTGTCGGCATAAGCACGAGGCGTGTCAGCTAGACCTGACCGCCTGAATTTGCGGACCCGTCCCAACGAGGACCGCTTCGTCTTCACGCACCTTTCTTTTCACCGCAGTCCTCTTACGGACCGGCGAGACCAGAAGCGGCCTGCCACGGTGCTCTTGCTTGACTGCTCAGGACTGGCTACAGTGCATTGTGGGTCACCGTGATATTAAAGAGATTTAGGGACCTTTCTTCACATCCTGCTGCGGGCACGCTCCCAGAGAACTGGCTAGGAAAGCGTTCCGCTGTTGCCGGGCACACGTACAGGAAACACGGACTGCTGTCATTGACGTCGCCGGGACGCACAGCAGCGATCGCGGCACTTAACAAACGTCCCGATGGCAAACCTGTGCGTCGCAGCTTCACAAAAGCAGCAGACGCTACGCTGTGTGAAGCTGTTTTCTCTAGTCCGTCCCTTCAGTTTACCACATCGGTGTAAACGAAGAGCTAGAATGAGATCAAGGAATCACAGGAGTCAAGAGCCACAGCCACTTACTGAGCTGTATCACCCCGTCTGCCGGTCGAGTTCAGTGCAAGTCATTCGGCGTCCACATGCAATGTGCTCCCCTTTTTCTCATCTGCACTGTATGATGTACCAGTCGCCACCTCCGTCCCTAGACGTAAGCGGCTATGTGGTATACGCCTGCTGCCTGCAGACGCTTCCCCGCTTTTCGCGTTTCCCTGCTTCCTTACTCGTCGTTGTACACAGTGAACTCGCCTGACAAGCTTGCTACGTTCGGCATCGTGCACTAGGTATTTCAGTACGCAATTGCAAACGCCGCGCCTGCACGAGGATGAAAATGGTCGAAAGAAGACAACGACCACTGGCATCAGACGCCGAAACACTGCATTTTTTCCACACCGATAGGGCGCGAGCGGTCGTTCGCTGTTGTACGAAAGGAGAAGTCCAAGTCTGCAAAGGCGAACTGTGGCATCTGATGTGCAGTCAGCTTCAGTTCCGTCAATGGAGGAACCCTCCACTCTTGCAACAAGAGGCCACATGCCACGCGGCAGCAGGGGATCAGCCGACTGCACCTGCAGCGGCACCCACTCTCCCCTGGTTCCTGTCGACGCCGGTCAGAATCCGGAGACGGCAGAGGGTCGGCACTGTACATCACATGCATGGAATGCTTCCCATCATGCCTGCAAATGCGAACGAAAGAAATTGTTGAGACTGAAAGGGACAAGCGAAGGGGCGCGCCCGCAGTCTGCAGTTCAAAATCATGCCGGAAACTGTCCGAAGGCACCTGAAATTCAGAGGTGCGTAGGGACCTCCTGGCAAGAACGCGCAATGTTACCTCAGGAGTACGTATTCCAACAATCACGCCCTCATATACGCTCCTGGGGACAAGATGATTCGAACGTTGAAGAGCCCGCCAAAGAATTGGTCTTGCTCAGGGTGCAACGTCGTGCCTCTGGTCACCGGTGTTCAGAACAATTTTCCAACGCAAGGGGACTGAGGGAAGAACGTACGGTCAGGGGATGTGAGGCCAAGTCAATGGCTGGGCAGCGCCTCAGGGATAGCAGTGACACAAAAAGATGCTCTCGGTGTGACGGACCCTGTCATGGAGTGAACCCGTACCCTACAGGGCAGGTGTCTGGAGACTGTGAAACGAATCTTCCGCTAGAAATGGGACCAGTCCGGGTGAAGGAAATTGGGCAGAGCGTCCTTTTGCCTGCGGGTGCATTTCTTTATGGCACATATCCTGTGTGCACAGACGGTCCTCAGTCAAGTTGCCAGTATCCTCCGCCGCAAGCTTCACAAGGGTCTCCTGAGTGGAAACGCATCGACCATAGTTTCACTAGCTTCCAAAGACCGCGAAGGGATGCCATCGCAAAAGTCACAACCGAAGAACCCTCTTCTGCCTCACCGCATGAAACGAGCAGCGACGTTCTTGTGAAACGAGCACAACAGGAGCCAGAGATACCCTTTTGCTCACGGGGCGTCTCAACATCGCGGCTGAAGGAGCAATTTCGCGAGCGAAGCTGCGGTGCATTGACTCCCAGCTACACTCCTCACGACAGTCCTTGTCTGTGGACGAAGCATGCTGAGAGTGACGTCGAGGAGGCTGCTCTGTGTTCGGCAGGAACTGCCACTGTGGGCTTGCCTGCGGCTCGTACATCCACCATCGCCGCTCCTTGCAGAGCATTTTCATGCCAGAGGACGACACCCACATGTGAAGGGTTTGTACTGGCATCCTTGCAGCAGGCCTTCGGTCTGACCTTACGAGAAGCCGCGAGGATTGTGGGCAAAGAACAAGGCATTTGGGTGACAATACGACAAATGCTAGACAAAGCAGAGCTGCGACTTCGCCAAAGGCAGACTGCTTCAGAAACGTCCTTACAAGCGAGCCCACCTGTGCAATCTTACTGCACTCCCTTCTGGGTCAGCTTCCGCTCCTGGCTGAAGGCCATGCTGTCAGCAGAAAGGTGTCCGCCGCCTGCTGAACAGCTGGGTCAGCAGGCGGCTCGGGATTTGGAAAAACTGCATCTGCTTTTACAGATTTTTAAAGAAGGTGGGAGATCAGACAGGGTATCCGACGCTGGCACCCCTCGCGTCTGCGGGTTTTAGTGTTAAAACAGAAGTATTTCCGTTCACAAATTAAAGTAACTCAGTACAGCCGACTTAGCGTACGTAGAACAGAGCTGCAACACGAATAATCCCCCACCTCATTGCCCACGTTTCCTACACAACATACGTGTTAGCGAGTCAGCCAAAATCACAGCCGCTATTTCCCCGAGTGTCGTTCTATATCGTCATCGAATACGCTGCGCCATTGCGTGCGCACACTGGCCCTCTCGCTCGACGTCACCGCTCGTTCCCTTGTTTACGCATCATTCTCCCGTACACCTACAAGATTCCAGCCTTCGTGTGTCGGCAGTCTCCACATAATGCTGAGAGGTCCGCACCGGTACGTGTGTGAATATGGGCGGGTTGTGATTGCTGTTCGATTCCTGCACATGCTGACTATTTGCCTGGATATATCGAATTGTCCTTTAGGCTTATTCGAAGACTCTCTGCAGACACCGGCTGATTTGCGCCATTCCCTGTTCGAAGTTATGGAAGCATTTCTTTGCAGCTTTCTAAGTCACGCGGGAGTCCGAGGCTCCACTGCTCTCTTCGCCGCGACTTTTGCGCAGACCCGCGACAACCGGTTGACCTCTCTCGGTGCCCAGCTTGCGGCAACTGCATCGGAAGATATCCCTGCCTTTCAGGATGCGCATGCAGCAGACTCTACACACAATAATTTTTTGCCGAATTGGGGTGGTTCTGCCTTTGAAGGAACACAAGACGGTGGCTCGCAGGAAGGCATTCGGCGACTAGCCAGGAAACATATTCTGGCGAACGACGCTGCGCGTGTACTCTCACTCCTTGCTTCTGCCGATCCACTGGTGATGTGTGACGCGTGGCTCCACACTGCGACCTACGGAGATGAGGAAGCGTACTGTAATGTTTGCAGGCGCTTGTTGCATGTGCGTTTTGGCGGGCACTACGTGTTCCCTTCATGGAAAAGTGTCCTGCAGGAACACCAACACGAAGAAGTTTGTCCTGACAACTGGGATATCAATGATCCATGGATTATAGCTGCGCTACGCATGTCGAGATTCTGTGCTGACGAGGTAAAAGTGTGCACGGAGCGAAGCATACCTAGTTCATACTGCAGCTTCACACAGTATTTTTGACTGTATGACGCTTCTCTCTTACGTGGGTGGGAGCGCACCTACAAAACATTTTTTCCATCGCCCTGATGCTTCACCCAGTACCACCGCAGCTATACCCAACGGTTTGTCATGCCACACAACTTTGTGGGACGTAGGCGTTTCTGTGCTCCTGTAGCCGTCCCCGGGCAGTGTTGTCATAGAATAGGAAGGTACCTGTCATTAAGACTGACGGATATGGATACATTTGTACTTTCATAACTAAGTGCACGAGTACGCCTGCTCTACGTACCAGCTCACATCTAGTGTAAATTAATTCAGAGGTGATCATGCCTGTGTGTGTCTCAGCGAAAGAGTAGATGCATCCCTACTAGTGCCGGTGAACGTGCACGCGTTCGTGTGCACTATAAATATGTACGAATGTGTGCTTTTGCATGTCGCACTGAAGGCGAGGGCGGACGTAGGGGCAGAATATGCTTAGCCGCTATGCACGGGCAAACATGTCGCTTGTCGCCGATTTCCTCCAGGGACAGCGGCTGCCCAATTCGATAAACGTTGAGATCTTATCCACAGAATGAATCGATTCCTATTTCGCTCCGATTCCACCTCTGTACCCGGTTGCGGTGGCGCTTATCGTTGAAGACTTATGCAGCGTAGTCCACCAGAGTGGTGCTGCGTCGCGCTGTGGTCGAAGAATAATTGCACCGCATTTTCGAACACTCTAACTTCAGCTTCTTCCTGCGTGCGGCGTCTCGTGTTGTACTTTGTAAGGTACTGGAGGTGCACAGGCCAAGGGCTGAACATTCTCCTCTATGGTGGTGCGCACCTCCAACAACACAATAGGCGAAACATACGAACATATGAGGCTCGATTTTCCGGGGACATGTATCACCCGGTCAACATCAAGATGTGTCGACTGTGGCTGCAGCTGTCTTTACTGGAGATGACAAAGCACGACGCAAACAACGATTCCGCGGTCCCATATATACAACTCTTTGGAGATCTGCTTCGTTTCTGCGGTCCCATAATTCTAGCTATATCCGCCAAAGCCACCCAGAATACAACCAAAGGGAGGCAATCGTTCAGTTCCTTCAACCCTCAGCGTTTAGTGTTGCACAGCTTGATGTGCATGCGAACGGCTTTGGGACATAGGTGAGGAAGACCGTGGAGCACATTGCTGGGACGTGACTTCCCCAACACTCACAGTTACGTGGAGGAAACGATGCACAGAGGAGAAATGCGCGTCTATATCTGCAGGTTTGTTTCAACCTGGAGCAGTTCGTAGCTGCATCGGTACAGGTCTGCGTAAAGCCTTCTACAGACACGCCACCGAATGTCAGCGCACCTTTTGTTGGTCATGTCCAAGGTGCAGACACCGACGAACATTGATTTGCTTAGGCGAGTCTGTTCCGCAGGCAAGAAGAGGTTTTCCCTGTGCGACACAAATACATTTTACTGCTACTACGCAGGCGGACAGCTCACCGGAGCAGCAGCTGATCCGCTGAACACTGTGTGCGTCTACCATTGGTTTCTGTGTGTCCCAAGTTTGTTTTCTCGTCACACGCAGTGCACGGCAACTGTCAAGTGTGTGAATATCACAGAATCTTCGAATACGATTCGCGAAGTGCATGAGGAGTAACAAAAAGCGTGGCAGAGTACGCTCTCTGTGTCTCGCAGGTGCGCAGCGGTGCGAAACGCTGCGGCGCACGAACTCAGCCGCATACTGCGAGAGGATATGCAGTCGAAATTGCCATGCAGTAGCTGCACCAGCGGCAGTGTAGCAGGGATACGACACGGCGGACAAGACAGCAGAACGTTTAAAGGGGTCATCGTGCCCCTTTTATGGAAAAGTGAAGTGCTCCGATGGGGAGCCTCAGCGCAGCTTTCGTCCAAGTTGAATACTCGAAGCGCGTCGATCAACACGTGCACGCTTAACTCTGAAGGTTTCAACACCTTTAGAAACACTGCAGGGCTACAGTCCCTACGGTGTTTTGAAGAGCAATTATTCATCCTTTTTGCTGAACTACTTACGACAGTTACGGGGGACGATACTAACTTAAACAGTAAGACGTTTATTGCAGCGTAGAGTTCTGTTGTCTCACTCGATGATTCATAGGAGCCGTGGATTTGACTAAACCTGTCCAGTGTGAAGTATGAGGGAGAAGCAAGTGCGAACGCCGAGGCAGGTTTACGACACAAAAAAATCTTGCAGCAACACAGAAAGGCCGTTTCGAATAGTATATTTATGCTACTTAGACCCAGCATCATGGTGTTTGTTCTGCCGTCGCAGTTGCCGCCGTACTCGCAGAAGCCCTCCCTGCATTTGAAGCTGCGCGTCCCCCCATGCACTCAATAGACGAACGTATTCTTGGAGCGTTTCTGTGTCATCCGAGGTAAATGCAACAGCCTGTGCTCCCTTCACAAGCTCGACAAACGCTGTGGGGTAGAAAGTGTTAAAGGGAGATAATGCTCGCCTTCGTAGTGAATAAGCAGTTCCTTGTCCGTTGTGCAATTGACAAGGGATCAGCGGCTGCTGCAGCTTCACTGACGAAAGGCACAGCCAGCACTTTCCCAACTGACACCTGTGTGAATCGGTGCAGCGGCTTCTTTTCGAACGGCAGTTTCAGTTATCCCTCTTCCGGGCAAATGACCATCATTCTAATCACGATATTCGTCGCACGCCCTGTGAACACTCGAGACGGCCAAAGAGTCTGCCTTACAATGCACAGTAGTGTTTCAAGTTCTGCGACCCTCAGTCTGCAAACTTAGGCACCTGCTGGCCGCGACGTCATCGCGTAGCCTGCGCCCGTTTTCCGCCTGCAGACTTTTTATTGAGAGCTCTGCGTGAACCCTGGAATGGAGCGACGATACTTTTGTGCCGACACACCCCAAAGTTGTGTGAGATATCGTCTGTGTGGTTGTGCTTTCTGCAGGATTACCTATCGCGAAGCAATGAGTATTTTGCAGTCGGCGACAAAGGTTTGTTCGAACGGAGGGAGAGTTCCATATTCGTGCAATTCAACACAGAAAAGTGCCGTCTGTTATGAAAGCCCTGCGATTCCCACAACTCTCTCGGGCAGCCAGCCACCTACTCACCTGCCTTCGACACGCGTCGTGCTACACTCACTCGTCCCGTGTAAGTATACGCAATACCGGTGAATTGCACGATTCAATACGTAAGAGCGGCGCCCACAATCAGCGCCGCCCGGAACCACAAAGACGTGTCACTTTCGTTGAGCCTCAACCCCGAAAGAACTTTTCACGTTCTGCTTCGCAGTTGATCCCCTTTTGCAAAAGGTTTATTTCAAGACATTTGGAGCGGTCCAGGCAAGCTCTTTTTCATCTCGAGGAGTTGTTAGAGCGTCTCCGGAATTACAAGAACGCAAAGGTCTTCCCGGAGTCGAAGAAGACACAAGGGGCGGTGATGTTACCACTCGCCGCATAGTGCTTTCACTTATCCTTCTTGCCACTACAAACACGGCTGCTCTGCTTACTGATTTGCAGCACTTTGCCGGGTGGTTCAAAGATTTCCTTCGACGAGATGTGGAAATGACGGCGCCACAAGCATCGGCTACAGAAGAAAGAGCAGCCAGAAACGCAAAGCTCGAGGAAGTTACAGAAGAACCCGCCACGCGCGGAAACTCAACAACGTGCAGGTTGGACAGGGATCTGGCATGCAAAACGCCAGACAACTGTTATGCTGCTGCGTGGTTACTCCAACAAGCAAACGATGGACACGCACGACAACAACTACTAACTAAGGGAGCAGTGCCCGCTACTATTCTCTGCGCCCACAGACTTCCACCACAATCGCTCCGCCGTTCAACCCAGAGTTCAAACGACATTCAAGAATCAGCTAAAAAGTGCTCTGATGACCTGACCCTCTTAGAAGTGCTTCGCCGCGTATGCAGGGCGTTTGCTCGTTGTGCCTCTCGAAGCGGTGCCTGTGCCTTTTCACAATGCACAGGCGCACTGAGAGAAGGTACAAGTGCCACAGTTTGGCAGACCACACTGCCGCAAATAGTAGACACAAAACTTCAGTTAAGCGCAACGCATAAGGTTGGCCGACACCTCGCAGTACCAGCCGCAAAAGACGAAGAAGGCGATTCCGCTTGCTCTACAGACTGCCCTTCTCTTCAGCCTGCTGCACGAGATGTTCGTTTAGCAGCCGCGACGCCCCAGGACGTCTTCACGGCGCAGAAGAATGCCTTAGAAAAACCATCCGTCACTATGAAAAGAGAACTACCAAGCCTCACACGTACGCTTTGCAAAGCGACATTGTCGCCCAGCCCTAGGATAAATTTAGAGGAATCCAGTTGCACCGGACACGATCCGGATAATGCCGCGCTTCCAGGACAGCGAGCGCGGCGATACGCGAGAAAAAGAACCGTTGAGTGGAGCGAGTCAAGCGCTCTGCGCTCTTCAGGTTCTAGTACAGACGTAGGAGATGCAGCGCTGGATACTTGTGTAGCCACCACCTCACGGCATATGCAAAGTCTCGAGACGGCCACAGATTCATCAGATCACCTGTGCTCTCCACCTCCTACAACAGAACATTCTGATCCAAGGTCTCCTCCTGCCGCGTCCAGTTCTACGCCTCAGGAATCCCCTGCGACAGCTGCCAGCAATCCTTCTGCCCGTGCCCACTCTAGCCCCTCGCCGAATCCTTACAAACCGTATTCGAAGGCAGCCCGTGCTGCTGGCGCTACTGAATCCTTTTGTAGGACGGATATTTCGAGTATTCTTTCAAGTAGTGCTGCTGCGGGAGACGTAGGAACAGTCGACCCGCGTCAAATCCCATGTCGCGCGCTGGGTAGTCCTGCTTCGCTGAGTGACCTCACTGCAGCGCGCCCCTTTACAGCGATCCGTAAAGCTGAAGTCGAAAATCCGTCGTGCTGCTTCTCTGCACGGTCGTCAATCCAGAGCAGCACTTGCTGCAGGGCAGAATGCACCGACACGTACAGCGCCACGGACTGCAGTCAGAGCCGGTGTGTTTCCGAAAGCAACGCTGAGTGCGAGAATCCGATTTGGGAGAAGGCCACTGTCGAAAGCAGCGTTAAACCTTACAGCTCTCCAGCAGACCACAACTGTGGCAGCGAAGACACGCGCGTGAGCAGTGTTGCGGTCAAATTCAACACTGCCCTGGGCGGCAGTACTTGCCGACGCACGCCCTGGAATCGTCCCAGAAGTTGTGATGCCACTGGTGAACGAAACAGATGCTCAACGATGACGGGAAATAGTGTGAGAAGATGTTTGTCACTAAGTGAATTATGGACCCCCCACTGTGCGCAACCGGTGCAGTTTTCAAAGCCAACAGCAACAGACCACAGTGCATCGTACTACTCCAGTCCTGTTTTTCCAGCCTCTGGCGACAGTGATGACACTTCGCAGGGGGACACACGAAGGGACCTGACTCTGACAACCTGTTCAGACGCTACGTCTACGGCGTCACTGATAGACCAGCTTGCCCAGAATGAAGAGGCTGGGGAGGAGGAGCGAGAATGTAAAGACATACTGGACAGCTTCGAGCGTAGTCTATTGAAACTCTATGCGTCTTTGCAGGTAAGCAAGAGCTTTCGAGGCTTTTATTCGTCAGCTCCAAACCTAAACCAGGCGAGGCGGCTGACAATATTGGTGACATCTCACTAGCCTGCCCTCAGGTTGGTGTATGCATATATGCAAGTAAATATCGAGAGGGTCCTGTGGGAAAGCGGTAATCAGGTCAGGCTCTTCTCCGATGTCTGCCATCTGCTTCGGCGGCCTCACCGCACTTGACTGTAGTTCTTCTAAATAGTGGCACTCCTTCTGCATGTGAAAGCTTGCAAAAGTTAAGGCGATGAATAGATTGATGCGCCCGTGCAGATTCAGTGAAGTCGAAGAACTTCTCAAACCACCGGAACAGTGCGCAACTCGCGCTGAGAAAACAAAAGCTTTTTTGTCGCCTACGGTTTTAACAAAAAAGACTTTCCATTGCTTCTTGTCTCTTTCTGACGTGTTGCCGCCACTTGTGTCCACCAGATTGCGGCAAATCGCAGACCGCTACAGCCTGAGTCCAGTGAAAGTGCCCCTCTGCAGAGAGTAGGGAGATGGGGGCTCTGGATGACGCTCTTCCCAATGATACAAGGCAACACTGAGGCATTTCAGGATTTGCAGATTTCCGTGTTACACGAATTTACGCGCAGTGTCTTGTGCTCGTGCGGAATGTGTACAGTCACCTGAGGAGGCGAACTCTGGGGCTCCAATAAATTTGTCGACCGCTTTGCCCCGTATTTTGCAAGCTTTTGGCTGTCAAAGAGATCCACGGACGCGCTCGGCTGTCACCGCTCTGGCACAGCTTTTAAAGAACCACTGCCGCAGGTACAGGACATTTCTTCAGAAAGGGTCACATGCGCAAGCAGAGAAAGCAAGGTAAAAGTCTCTCTGCGATGAGAAGCACGCCTCCTAGCCTCACTGACAATTCTCCTGGACTGTTCCGTGTGGCGACCTAAGCCACCAGCATTAGCTCCTTCACTAGTATTGCCGAGGGCGTAGATGCACGTACACTGCGGTGACATCTGCACTACACCGTTATCAGGAATCTACCGTTTTGTTGAGAAGGTCGTCTTTGATATCGTCTGAGCATTGCTTCGTCGCTGAGTTAACAATCACATTTCTGTCGGCTGGAGTGTGCGGTGCTCTTGTGGCAATCGTGCAACGTGCCTCTTCAGAACGATCAGTGCTGGCATCGCACCGTGCCGAGAGGATCCGAGAGACATGAAAGAAGAACTGGCGCGCGCCCACTCCACTTTGGCTGCAAGAGCTGTAGATTCTACCTCGCCACCTGGTTATCTGTCCTTCCGTGAATTGCAGCTGCTTACTGCTCAGCTCGCCTTCTCCCGTGAGCACTGTTTACGTCGGCTGTGGCCGGCAGGACCGGCTTACTTACGGAAAAGCGTACATAACGACAAAGGTTGCTTACGTTATTCACAACTCCGGTAGTGCACTGGGGTATGCGTTCCACACGAAAAGCGGTGTTCTGACCTCCATAAGTCTACTAACCGCTGGTTGCTGCCACTCCTAACGCCTGCAATGCATTCGTAGACTTTTCCTTCCACTCTGAGGAAGCAGGGGGCGCTGAGAGCACGTGCAGTTGCCAGTTGGTTGGAGCACGGTGGTGGACTGCATAGCCGGATTAATTAGCATTATCGTGGGAATTTTCGAATTAAGCCTTTACGAGCAGCTTCGTCTGCTTTCTCGTGGTGAACTGTATGGTTTCAACTGCAGAGCGTTTGCTCAAGCTTTTCCCGTGTAAAGGGAGCATTAACGGATGCTCTGAGGAAATTCTGCAGTGTCACGGGGTACAAGTGAATCCTCACTTTTCAAGAGCGTTGCAACTTCTGAACTTTTTCCGTAGGCTTCGCCAAGCAGCAGGTGAGGCCTTCGGTGGCGACACGTGTTTGTAAGTGTCCTTTATTTGTCGGGCGCTCGGCGTCGCGGCATCACTTGCCAGTGAACCTGTTGATTCAGCGTGCCGCGTCCGACGGCGGCTTCTAATGCTGTTTATAGCGCCTTTTACTATAATGCGGGACACTGTATAGTTCCTGTTATGGATCGTCTGCGTTCTCCCGATGGCGGGAAACTTTATCTCTGTTTGAAGCTAATGACACTTGAGCAGCGCATCCGCCCTGCTGATGCGGGTCACTGCAGAAGGCACGACCGTCTCCACGGGTAGCTGGCAGCAAGAGTACTCTGGCACGTGTGCGCGTTATTACTGTTTCGCGTGACCGGCTCCTTGAAACGAAGCATTGGGTCCGTACTAGTGATCTCCGCGTCAAAGTGTTCATTTGGTGACTCACATTTGCTCTTCGATTCCTCGGCAAGACTCTTTACAAACAGTGCATTACTTCCGTGGGGTTCGCACCGTCGCTACAAGATTTTAGTGGGACCTCCGTGTAGAGCACCAGTGTTACTTTGTTCTGAATTAATTTGAAGAGAAATTGCCGCATGCGTAGTACAGGCATCCTCACTGCCAATGCACACAGAATCTCCAGGATCCAGCTTTGGGCACTTGAAGGGAATTCTTCGGAAGGACGAGCAGCGACTAGCGGTGAAATTATTGAAACGGAAGCTCTGGCGTCTCAAGCTTCAAATTCATCAAGGAGTTGTACCGGAACACGTCCCCGCGGGTGCGGCCTCTACACACTCGAAAGCTGATGGTGCACTACGTGAGACTCGGTATTCATTAATGATGTCTGGGTCCCCGCACAAGCGAACAGTGCCCAAGTCCTCATTTCTATTTACCCTGACTAGCAGTGTCAGAGATTCCTTGCCGCGTGTGCAGATAATGTGAACCTTTACAGGTGTCGTGAACAAACAGGCGCAGGACAAGGTCTCCATGTGTTCGACCCGGACTACTTACTGGTATGGGTTTGAGCTTCTGGGCCTAGTGCCTGAATGATGCCATGGTTGAGGTAGACATTCCAACTTTAACAAACAAGTATCTTGCTTGCCTGAAAGCTGGGTTCCTGGCATCGTGGGAAGTGGAGTGCTCAGGCGAAAGAGTTGTGTCCTTGTGGTCTTACAGGCGAGTGCGCTTGGCTACGGGAAGTGCAGTGTTCAATGGCACCGCTCCAGAGCAAAAGGTGCGCACAACCTCTCTGCGGTTTGCATGCATGCCACAGCGCTACTGCGCAGAAAAATGTACTTGCATGTCCTCGGGGGCGCTCTGAAAATTGACATTTTGAGTTGCACAGCACGCTGCCTCCTACTTTTTGCTGCACACGTCGGGGCTGCTGCAGTTCAGGATAGCGCCTGCTTCAGTTTCACTAGCCTCTCTACCGCGTGATCTGCGGCCATCCTCCGATGTCATTCTCGTCTATTTTCTCATCGTCAGAACAAGACCCCGCGCCCCTCAAAATCTGCCTCTCTACAGTACCCCTTCACTCACATTGAGACAGAGAAATCTGCCTCTCTACAGTACCCTTTCACTCACACTAAGACACAGAAATCTGCGTCTTTACAGTACCCCTTCACTCACACTACGACAGAAAAAGCGCGCTTTTTTGCTCAGCGACGGCAGCAGAGCCCTTCGCAAAGACTCTGCGGCCAATTTTCTGGAGGTTTGAACCACGCCGCTACATTCAAGGGGACGCGTATTCCGCGGACCATCGATGTTAGAAAGGCTAATGCGCATCGACTGCGTTCCAGAAGTCACGACTCTTTCGCATGCTCTGCACCTGAAAACTTGCGCGTCGCACAGCGCGCGCAGTCCGCTGGGCAACCAAAACCCACGTGTCGCGTGCACAGGGCACAAAAGCCTGTCGGCTTCTCCCACCCCGCCCAACACATCGAGGAAGACAGTCCCGATCGCCAAACTCTACAAGAGCGGTCAGCGCACGACGCTACACCCGAGAATTGCAGTCGACCCCACGCGTTACGTCGACATGATGGAAGAACTAACGCACCCGTGGTGAGAGAGACGACGAGTGCAGGGAATGTGGAATGCGGGCAGACACAGTTCTCGCTTTCTTGTAAGGCGAAACTCGTTAGCTCTACACGTCCCGAACAGTGTCACCCAAACCAAGGAAGAGAAAAAATGAAAGAGCAGTCCGCCTCAGCACAAGAACAAAAGCGCCAAGGAAATACCCCCCTACAAGAACTACCGCGTAGTCAGCCCTACGCTCAGCGTCCTCCTCAGCAGCAACAAGAACTCGAAGAGGAGAGCAGAGCGACCAGGATATTGCACAAGCAGCAAAGCAATGTCCTGGCAACCCTTCCCTTAAGAGTTGCCAGTATATGCTCTACAGACGCAGCTGTCACTGGCGCGCCAGGAGACCCCCTGCGCTCGAAGGTGTCAGCGGAAAGCGGAAAGACGTTCTCCACTAACGCTTCCACGGACGTTGAGCGCCTTCGCCAGGAGCTGGAGGGGGCTGGTCACCGACAAAGTGAAACTCCTAAAATGCACCAGACGCTGAAACCGCCGTCCCCACAAGGCGACAGCGAGGTGCAGCATTTGCTACCACGTGGGGGCGCTGCAGTAATGAAGACGACCACGCGGAATGAAGCTGCACCTCTCCTGGTCAGTTGCTTAGCCCGCACGCTTTCCCTGAATGCTGTCTGTATGCTGCGGTGTGAGGAGATACTAAAAATATTTGTAATATGATAAGATAGCCACAACTGGAGATGCGTGATTATCGTAGCCTGTGCCCCACGCAGGTTGCCCTGGTAATCGTTGTGCAGTATGGAAAAACCAGACGAGACACGATATAACAGGAAGGAAAAGAGCGCACGCAGCAAACGGATGCAGCAGCCTCACGTCATTGAAACACGAGCAGCAGCAGAAAAGCCTGCTCGTGTCACTCTTTCCCTTTGTATGTCATCTGCCTTTTGTGGCTTTTGTCAAGCGATCATCGAACGCAAGAGAGAAAAACATTAACCGCGGGCGAGGCAGACGTTTTAATGTAGTGAAAACCTCCCGGACATTCGCCTATCCCCCTTCACTCATCTGCCATCCATGCTACTTCACAGACAGGGGGAAGAGCTGCTGTTGGCTGTGGCATGTAGGTTTTTCGTACTTGTAAAACTGACCTCCGTCTGAACACTTCCGTGAGTTAATACACCCCTTCGTGCCTGCTACTTTTGCTGCAAGTTGTAGAATGGTAAAGCTCAGGTGGTCCTTTACTTGTGCGTCTACGCTCATCTACGTGTTGCACAGCAACAGTCAAGAGATAACGTGGAGCCGAGCTTCCAGCACGCCTCAAATAAGTACCAACAGAGCCGTCGTACATATCCACGTGTCTCCGGAACGACGCAGGAAGACGAATTCGCTTCCAGCTGCCGCCACCGGATTTGCATTCCGTCAGAAGAGAAGCCAAAGAACACAAGCGCAGTGATACTGGCATCCCCGTGTAACGCGACAGAAGCAAGCAGTTTCAAAGGAGACGAGCAGGCACCTGCATTTTCCTCTACTGATACCTCTGAGGAGACATATTCTTCATTATTTCTGCATGACGAGCAATGCACAGCGAACACTCGTCAGGCGCCTGCATGCGCCGGATCCCCTCGCATCCTCCGCAGCCCAGGGATACGTCTGCGTGCTGACACTGCTTCTCAGATGAAGGAAAGATCCCGCCGTGGGAGTTGTCGACATAAACCCAAATGCCCTGAAATGCTTGTGACGGGTAAAGAATTAATGCAGACATCATTGCAGTCTGCTCTGCAGAGTGGAGACAAACACGGCTCAGCGTCGGTTTTGTCACGCACAGGGAGCTGCTGTTATGCCCAGCGTCGTAAGATAGACCGTGCAATCAGTCCTGAGTCAAGCGTCAAGAACAACAGCACGCAAGAGTACGTCAGAGAGGAGCCGACAACAACCACACCGAGGCGGCAGCAACTCGTGTCCCCTGCTCTTACATCAAGGGGGGACGTCCTCAACAAAGATAGAAAGTGTAGTCCACAGAAGCAAACCTTTCAGTCACCCGTTCTGCAAAAGTTCCGTGTGAGTGAGCAAACCAGAGTCTCAGAGCAGTCTCTGCCGAAATACACTTTTACACAAGAGCGAAAACAAAACGTCAAGCACACCAGAGTCCAGGAAGAATCTGCGGCCAGGCCCCTGCACGTGCCTCATCCAGCGCTGGCTCGCCTGTTGGAAAATCGTAGGACGTGGCTCGCATTAAAGTCGGGTCGCAGGGAAGATAAAGAGAAAGTAGACACCCATTTACAATCCAAAGCAGTCCAGACTACCGTGGCAGCCTGCGCAAGCGGACTGCAGATGATATTCATTGGTTTTAGCAACCCGCGGGGGTCTATGATTCCCCAGAAGATGTGGTTCAAATTTGCCAACTGCTTCAATCTTTTACCGCAGAAGCAGATGACTCTCATTTACCGTAAAGGTAAGCGTCATTGTGTAGAGGGAGCAGGCACTACCGAGTGCACCGGCACGCTTATGCGCGCCACCATTGAATGGGGCCCGACTGAAAGGGCACTTTCGGAGCATAGTGTGAACCATGTCGCTTCCGAGTTAAATGAGACCCCCTAGACCTGCTGTGCATCAGCAGGAGTCTAAGCAGTACACATCCTACCTATCCACTTGAAGAATTGACATGAATGCGCGGAACCGACAACAGATTTACCGTTCCAAGAACATGCTGGACACACGCGCACAGGATGGGATCCTGGTATCACGGCATCGCTGGCCGACCACTGCAGCTTTGGCGACGTTGTCGGTGGGCTGCTGCTTGTTCCCTGTATACATGCGTGCAGTTGCAGGCAGTCAGATGACTCAAAAACAGCTAGAGGAAGCTCTGCTTCGTGTTGCAGCCTCAGTATACAGTTTGGATCTAGCCGTAAGTCGTGCACTGCAATGCCATTGTGAAGAATTCAAACGGGCTTTTGTGCTCTGCAGAATCAGGCACTTCCTCCAAAATGGTGCTGCAGACAGGCAGAGTTATTTCTACCACGCAAAGGACTCGTCAAGGCAGAGCTGGACAGGAACGATCGTATATATGTAAACGTGAACAGAATAGTGCTCCAGGCTGTTTTAAGGGCTGTGAAACAGCAAGGATGAACAGATATTGCGTGGGTTACCATAGGGATAGCCCCTGCCTGGCGCACACTTCTTTCCAGCCCGTTGATTATTGCGTGCAATTTCTCCGTTCAAACTGAGGGGAAAAACATTCATGTGTGATCCTTGCGCCACGGTATGCGATTCAGAAAGAGACCAGTGCCAACGTCGCGTACGCACTGGAAGGGGTGCTTCGTCACATGAGGGCCGACGAGCCCAAAGTTCTGCGCAACAGGTGAGAGCCTACCTCTGGCGACTCAACCACTAAAGTAGTTTGGAGCGGTGGATCCCCTCAGATCCTACGCGCCTTCTCTAGCGTCGCTCTCCCAACAGCTCGTGCAGCTTTGCAGACGTGTGCAGTATGGCGCTTTTTGAAGGTGCTACAAAACGGGTGGCACCTTTTCAAGCTTTATCATCAATAGAACTACACTGCAACCATTCTAACAGTAGTCTTACTCTAGCTATGCTGGACGACAAAACGATTACGTCACAACTTTGCAAGTCTGCTTCATCAGCAGTGCAATCGATCGCGGTGTTTCTTCTGTGAGTCTGTTAGGCTCCACGACTTCTTCGCTTTTGGAGCGCCCTACCCACGGTTAGGCACTCGCTTTTTGGACCCAGCATTGCGTGGGGTCGAGAAGGGAGCAATTGCAGAGTCTCGCCGTCTTCAGACTGGAAGTTCTACCCTCGTTCACAGTACAGCGTCTAACGTGAGCCAGAGTGTGCACGAGATGTAGAGGACTAGTGCTGAAAAGGGGAGTCGAGTAAACAAGAGTGACAGATTAGCTTTCGTGACATGAAAGCAGCATGTCTGCTCTTCAGACATGCTCCAAGGAACTATAGCACACACGGTGGGAACTGGCGAACAAAACACTACGTCACCGGGGCCTACGCGTGTTTTAAATACTTCTTGAAAAAGTGCGGCAGAGCTGAAATCTGTAGACTGTCTATTCAACAGACTCTGGAACTGGACGCGCACAGCCGTGGTGCAGTGAGTGCTTTGTAAGCTGAACGCCTTTTCGCACGAGCTGGCGGCTACGTCCCACGATCTTCGCGGACAGCGGAGCACACTGTAATTCACCAAATGACTGACGGTGTACGCTAGTTGCGTCTAAGTGAGGACGTTAAACAGAAGCCATTTTTGGTGAAGGCCCACCCATACAGCCACTTGCGTAGACGTTTGTACAGTCGCTGTCAACCGTCCAGAGATACGGAGCCTGGGTGCGTAGCTATTCTTGCTCCCAATAGCGGTGAACGTTCCAAAGACAGGGCGCTTCAGTGCGAAGGAAGGATCGGACAACACAACGTACGGCGGCAATCCCTGCAAAACAAGGCGCCGGGACGACAAACCCACTGCATTTTGTGCAATACAAAATCGGCGAAATGTTGTACTTCCGCAGGAGGTGCGCGAACTTGCGCAGCACGTCGGGTGACCCTCAGTCCTGAAGCTCAGCTACGTCCCTCGACTCGTTCTCCGCAGGCGTTGACACTTCTTCTTGTTCATCCACGTCAAGAGCTACATCTTCTCTGTCCGAGACATCGAAGTTCTCTTGTGCTTCCTGTCACAAAAGTGCAAGTGCGATCGGTTTGTGGCATTTTCACTACTTAGACAGACAAAACGGTACCACGATTGGAGAAGGACGAGGAAAATGGAGAGAACGATAGCGCTGCATGACGCCAGCTAACCCAGAATCGTGCACACGTTCGGGTCAGAAGGAGCCACGTGTTTAGACAGAAGCGTATCCGATCAGCCGGCAGTGCGCACAAGTTCACTTGAAGAGAAAGCGGGTGTGGAGGCAGGGCTGTCCATTATCCTGCTGTACAGGAACTCACCACATGCTCTTCTTCGGCAGCCGCGTCCCCTGCATGCGCAAGTCGCTCTGCTTCGGCAAATTCGAAATTTCTTTCCTCCACAAGCGTGTCTGCATCATACATTTCTTGTCGCTCTGCTTCTTCGCGTGCTAGCCGAGCTTTCTGAACACTCTCGGAGGCGTACGGTGGCCCACAAGCACAGCGTATATACACACATGTAGATATGCAGATGTCCCACAGCGCCGTGCACACCCACCTTCAGAAAACCACACACGAACTTCTCAAACACGCTTATCTACATCGACTACCATCCACGCGCGGCTGCTTTATCTGAGAGATGCGCTGACTCATTGTGTCGCTGAGAGAGTGCCGACGTGTAGCCGCGTGACTTGGCAAGCTTCGGTGTACAAACATGACGTACCGCCTCAGCCTTGAGCTTTATCTGGTCCAGCCGAGCATTAAGGATCAACCTTTGTTTGCGTGCTACGCTGCACACAACACATCGAGATTTGTATTGCGGCGATAGAGGAGCTCGAGGGCGCCACTCTCCGCCTGTATCTTATAAGCTACAGCTTGTGCACATCACTATGAATAGCATTGCAATGAACTGTGGAAGACTGGTTTGTTGTTTCACGCGTCAAACACCGCTTGCTGTTTGGTAGTCATCCGCACATGTGGGTGCAGTGGAGTTCAGTTCAGCTCACTCAGCTGCAGTCGCCATTTCTTTCTCCATTTGCGGCCGATCCCAGGCAGGTAAGAACGCTGAACACCACGAAGTGTCGCACACTCACCCAGTTTCTCTCCGAACGCTGCAGCCACTGTCATACTGTGATTTTATCAACACATTCGGTAACACTTTCTCTAGCAATGCAGGATGCGTACCTTCGACTGAAAACGCTGTAAAGTTGTTTCGGTATGAGACCTGAAGGCACGCAACCGCATCAGAACAAATACTGTAATTGTGTAGTTAGGTAGTTTGACGACTCCGCTCCCCATGCGTGGGATCTCTATGATAAGCTGCGTTTGGACACTACTCAGGCAAATCAAGTCGCTGAACAATTTCCGATTGTAGTCTTCACAAGTGTGGCGCAGGATCCATAAAATTTTTCACGATCCGCGTACCTGGGATAAAGTCTGATTTACCAGAGCTGGCCAAAATTGTCCAGACACCGCTCCCTGCGCACAAAACAAGCGCGTAAATATGGTGTCGCCTGGACTACCAGTCGAAAAAGAAATATAGGGGACCTCAGTGCGCCACCGCTACTACGGCTCCGTCTGCTGTGCGCTAATTTCAGAGTATATGTTGCGTGTCCGGTTAGGCGTTCCGAGTCTGTTTGTCTGGTGAACAAGTTTTTAATCGGGATGCTCCTGGCCAGGAGAACTCACAGCAGTTCTTTTGAGGAACGAGACACTCGCAACCCAGGGAACGCGAGAAGTGTGGCAGACACGTGCAGGAGTGTCGTGGGAGCGGATTCAGCCTGCAGCTGGAAGCTGTGGATTCAGCGTACAACCGGAAGCTGCGAATTTACGTCAAAATGCCGGATGCCTGAGAAAGGAAACGGTCACACGCTCCCCACCTCTGTCGGATGAAGGAATAATCCGGTCGACAAAGCTACTTCCTGCAAGAGAAGTTTGGATCTTCCTCGACGACGTGCTGCGCCGTAGTCAGCAGCAAGCAGTTTGAGCCAAGCTGACCGCTTCACTTCTTGCCACGCCTTCGTCTGCGCGAGGCGCCTCTCCTAGAGAAGACGAATATCGCCCGCAAATCCGCCTCCTAATCATTCTGTGCCGCCCTCGCGATGGTTGCCAAGAGGGCAATTTACTTCAGCCGAATTCCCCACTTCCGCATATCCCACGCGCGGGCTCGTATGAACTGTAAAGCGTTCGTTTCAGTGTGCAGTCTAAAGTCTCCATCCGGACACAGGCACTGTGGTCTTTTATCTTTAGTCGCAATCGTGATGAAGTCGAACATGTGGGTACACTATAGGCGTGGTTTCTTCAGTACCGTCTCCTCTTTTCGGCGTTTCTCCGCAGCTGCGAGCCTCTGGTACTCAATTACTTCCTGGGCACGAATCCTCTCAAACTTTTCTTGTTCTTCACGAATGGCGGCAAGCTCTTCTTCTTCCATCACCTATTGAGCAGACAGGCTTGCGACAGCAGTTGACTTGAAACCTTCTGCCTTTCGTCAGAGTATGCTGTTCGACCCATCGTAAACTTTCCGCAGCAACGGTCCCACCGCTCGAGGTAAACTGTGGCAACACTGTACATCAAGCGTCGTCCGCACGTCACCAGTTCTGGATCTGCTCTCGGCCCTTACCTCGCAGAAGCTCTGCTCAAGAACCTTCCCAACAATGACTTCAAGGATCGGGACGACCTCTCTGCGAATGGAAAAGCACACCAATGACAACAGTGTCTTGTGACATTCGAACCGGCCGACAACTAACTACTGTGCCTCGGCAAACCCCGTACTCCTTGACGCCACTAAGGCAATGCTTTCGATAAAGAAAATTACCGCCTTCTACACCAGACTCTCCCTGGCAGCAGATAACATTCTCACCCGTCAAAGTCGAAAAGATCCCCGTCCTGTATTTGCGTTGAAGCGTGAGTCTCCTCTTTGTGTGGGCGAAACATGGGTGTGTCCGGCCTGTCAATCCATGGGTCCGTCTGCGTCTCCGCCATGAATTCTTGCGCTTTTTCGGTCAGCTCGATTAGATGCGGCTCCGTCTGTAGCTGGACGTGGTGCCGACCTTCCACGGGGATGGGTGTTCTCAATCGCTGAGCTTTGAATGTCTGTGCAGTGGCCTGTTTTGCCTGAAGCAGCTGTGTTTTCAGACGGCGCACTTCGGCCTCCTCCGTCACAAAGCACAGTGCCTGTAGAAAGAAACATGAATACGGGAGAACTGACTGCTCCCATATGTGACAAGGGGCTTTTAGTGCAGGGGGTGCGGCGCACGCGTGCCGGAGTACGGATATGCATTCCAATTATGCCTAGAGTATTTGAGCGGCGAAAGGTGCAGAGCGGATTTGTTCGGGAAAGAAGCGGACAACGGCTTGTCACAGAATAATACAGCATTAACATATGAAGTTCACGAGGGAAGGATCTATGCCTAACCGACACCCTTACATGATGCGTAATGACGGTGTCGGCGCTCGGGGGAGAGACGGACCTGCTTCAGTGTTGCCGCCGAGGAGCCGCACTGCTGCGTATGCTTATACATCCTTAGATGTCTCATGACGTCGCGTTTTCCTCGCGCAGTGGACGCAAGCCTGGGGAAACCGATCATACGCAACCCGCCTGTCATGACCTAAGAGCCGCGGGCCAAATATTTTAGCGGGGAGAAGCGACCGTCAAAGCGGTGTGGCGTGCATTCACATATGGAGAGCTCTTTCCAAGACACAAGGATGGAGGCCAGATGTAAAACAAACCCACGGCTACGCAGAGCAGAGTTGCGACGTCTCACAGATAGAAGGCGGTAGTACATCAGAGGTTACGCTAGCGCGTGCACGCCACGGATCCCTCCACAGTTGGCCGGACTGCAGATATGCAGCACCCAGAAACAGACCAGGGCAAAGTCCTCCAGTGACTTCTTCGAAGTGCGCACGTACTAATAATGTTTGTAGATATCATTTGCAATCAAGCCTCCAGCCGGACAAAGGGACGCTTTCGTGCACTAAATTGTTATCTATTACCTGCGGAGAAGCGTGAAGTCTACTGTAATGGAGGTGAAGAACCAGCCTTTCTACGATGCATTCGCAGCGTTCCGGCAGGAGGAATCAATGCTCAACAGACGTAACAATCTAGTGCCCCCATGCACGGCGCGAGTGTAGCTCATTCTTTAATCAGAATAGGACTCGCAGGCTATCTGGGAAACAACTGGTATGTGACGGCGAGTTCTGGAATTGGCTGTAGTCGTCACTGTAAGTCGGTTTCGTTCAGAGCTCGTTGGACACCGCCGAATGCGCATTTTGCTTTGCGGAGTGCGTGAAGAGAGAAACCTTATAGTGCTCTGCTGTACAGGTATGCGAAGGACGACTCTTCTGCAGCATGTTTTCAGGTTTTATGAGAAGCTACTTCTCCCCGCAAATGTTCTAATAATGAGTCGATCTCTCAAGGAACGGCGGCCAGGGAAACACGCAGTTCGCTTCGCCGTACTGCCACTGCAGTTCGCTACCAGTGCCAAACCACCACGTGCACCCCACACTAACTGCGTAACTCAAAATTGATTTCCACTGATGAATGCGGAGCTTGCGCCCGCCGTCGTTGAGAACATTGACATGGCTTCTTGGTTACTGTCCCCCACACCGGCTGTCCCTCCTCCTGCGACGAAATCAAACGGTACCTAGGATCAAAAGGGCAAGCTCCTGAGCTCTCTTGTCCTGGCGGTTTGAGAGCAGCGGAACCCCTGCATTTGGCACTAGCAGTCGGAGGAGTGTCCTTTTCCCGCAGCTTTCCTGCAGGGTGGACTGACTTCAGCATCTTTATCACGTTAACGAAAGAACTCGGGTTCACCCCCTGCTGTATTTTGTGGCTCGTAAGCTCGAGGAATTCGTGTAGCGAAACACACACCTACACCTTCATAAAGGCAGGCCCTGCGCCTTAACGCCTTTGCTGTGGAAGGACATATTTCATGTAGAGGCTGAGGATTTCTCGAGAGCCATACTCGTGAGCGCTGTGTTGTCAGTGACAGATGCATTACAGAAGAAGCGACGTCCACGCATGTGTTAACGTCTAGTTTCGGACATTCAGAAACCTGGGACGCACGAGAGGGGATGAGGATTAGAAGGCAGATCGTTAAGATTTCCACTTCTTTACAGTAGGTGTCTGGGGTGGATGTCACCGAGCACGATTAGGGGAGCATTACGCGGGATCTCGACCGTGTACAGAGAAACGTTTGGGGCCATGACCTTCTGCGATCAAGCGGGGAAGGCAACCGTATTCCTGCTGGTTTAGTAATTATGCGTGCCTTGTGTTGTATTCACCCAACCCATCGTTTCGACCTCGGCACCCTCGTTAAGCGCTGTAACGCCGTCAACTACACTTTTTATGAGACACTTCTCAAGTTCAGTATATACTAAAGCACAACATATCAAACAACGAGACTAAGAAGAAGGAATCTCGAAACGCAATTGACGACAGCATTACTCTACGCTGGAGCCGTCGATCCGCGCCCACATCTACCAGTGCATGTTTTCGGAGAAGTATGTTAGAGGTGGCTTCTCGTTTTTCCTCAGGAGTACGGTTATCCAACAAGGAGGATTGTTGTAAAACCCGCCTAAAGAATTCAAGACGCTCGTGCGCAAGTGGAATGATGGCTTTGCATGTGGACATATAGATGAATATGCGTGGGGCTCCAGCCCTACAGCTGTGGTACCTCGATTTTCTTTCGACCTAGCCAGCCCCAAAATTTATTATCCTTCGGAGAGCTTTTCAGAGAGGAGCGTCGGAATAAGGGTCTTATTTTCCACCCACTCAGCAGTGGCAAGGAGGTCCAGTAGGCAGAGGATAGTGGCGGGCAACCCTATCTACTCCTCAATGTAGCCGTATACTGTTTTGTCTTGCAGTGGACACCTGCGTTTGATTCTGCAGTCACTTTTTCGCCTCCAAGAACTACCATTAGTCACCTTTTGCACTGGCGCAGCCTGGGCACCCCGTAAGCGGAATGCAAAAGTTTACTTTACAAGAACGGCGGCCAAGTCGTCTTTTGCTCTGCCGGCCTCGGAGAGCACCATCATCATGTCAGATGTTCTTTGACTCTCTGAGCACTTGAGAATTATTCCAACACTGTAAAATAAGTGTCTTGCCACGTTAAATCCAACCCACCGTCGTACGCAGAAGACTGGTTTGAGCAGGTAAGACAGACAGTGGAGCTCATCTGGAGAAGTCGTTGGGGAAAAAGATGTTGTGATCTGCCGGCTTGGAACAGCTCTGCAAGAACGGGGCGTGACTGACTACGTTATGGTGCCTTGACAAAGGCGTCTGTCTCAATGTTTCCCTTTTCTGTCGCCTTGTCCGCTACAGGACCGCGAAATCAACTGGCCCCGGGCGGCACCGGTGCAAGCGGAATCAGTAGATGCAGCTACACAACGGATCTAGGGAGACAATACAAATGATCAAGTGCGAAAATCTCTTTGTGGAAGTACAAGGACTGACGACGGACACCACAGCGTTCAAGAAAACTGAATACCAATCTACATTGCCTGGCTGGCCGTGTCTTCAGTTTCAGCCTTAACAACTGAACAACTTCCAAAACACGCGGCGAACAACACTCGGAGAGTGCCGACATCGCAACTGCACTGCAACAATTGAGAACACATTTCACCACGGTGTTCACTATCGCAGGAATCTGGTACTTGAAAGGCACTCCGTCCTGGTGGAGCTGTGCGAGAACGAGAACGCATGTAGACGTTGGCACACCCTAGTTGTGCGCATGAAGCTTTTAGAGGTTTGTCGCATGGTATCACGTATGCATTTTCGGCGTTTTTGCAAGAGAACTGTGCAAATACCATATGGCACTGATCACAGAATGCAGCGTCGTGACCCATTCTGAAATTTGCATCTGCAGTGGCGGACGCGTCGGACATCGCAGTCACTTCTAAAGTATCCGAGAGCACCAAGCCGCTCTTCTCCAGCGTCGCCGGATATCTGCTGCCAGAATACTTCCGTGCTTAGAGCTTATGCAGAGATACGCAGCTCCTCGCCATCATTGACTCCGCGGACTGCCCCTGCGGTCAAGTAGGATACGTCCGTGTCTACTTCAAGCGCCCCGTAAAGCTACTATAGAGAGTAAAGGAAGAAAAAAAGCCTCCCTCCAAAACTACAGCCAATTTGATGTGTCCATTTTGGGTTTCAACATCTCAAGCTATCACGAAGTCGGCTGCTTTTGTATACATGTGCACACCTCTTGTATTTGTCTTGCGGTAGTGATTGCCTCCGGGTACACCCAGGCGCACGCAGCCGACTGTCTCTGGTACGCCTACGGCAGACTAGTAAGCTATCCGACAGAAGCGCTAAGAAACTCCTGCCGATAAAGGACCGGTGCAGAATTCCCCTGCGTATATCTGAGAGTTTATTTGGCCATATCTGCCTGTAAGTTACACTTGGCAAAGATCCTGTGATTCGCATAGGACAACGCAGATGAGCTGTCGCCGGAAAGCGGGGCGAATGTCTCGTCTCATACGATACGTTCTACACCAACAACATTCTTGTCCCGAGATTTGATTTTACGTGACACCTACCCCCCCTACACGTATGTGAATAAATACCCTGCACATACATTGACGCTTTGCACGTGCGTGTAGTCACTTTGGTAAAAGTAGGTCAACACGGGCAATTCACGGTGTGCGTACATTCGCATGCGTGCTACACGTGTGTGCTTGGTATGATCTTTTCTGATACGATAATGCACTGGACGTGTGTGTGCACGCGCGTGTGTTTATTTTCTTGTGAGTAAATAATCCATTTATGCGTATGCTATGGTGTGCACCACACAGACACCACATGTCTTTGGCGGTATTACAATTCTTCATCAGCAGGGCCTCAGGATTTCTGCTGGAAAAACTACGTACGTGTCCACAACAGCTATCAGCGCAGACTGTGTAGACGTCTGTTTCGAGCACGAGGACGTTGTCCTGCAGGCTGCCACCACCACCCCACCCCCCCTACACTGAGACGAGGATCCACGTGAAAGAATTGCGCTTGTACTTTTTATGCTTACGGCAGCACCGCCAGACACATGCACTAGCTGCTCCACTTTAATATGCGTCTTATTCCTTTTTCCTCAGGGGGAACTAGTCACTTGCATACGAATCACGGAGTTAGAAAAGAAGATCCGCAGGTTTCACCTTCCTGCCATAGGGCACGCCCGTGGACCATGGAAGCTACAGAGGGGTGGGCGTAATTTCCGACTTTCCCTTTCTCCCTAGTCCTTCAAATGTTGGTAATTCACGTGTTCTTCTTGTGGATCATGAGGTCGGACGGCTGTCGACTGCTGTGTAGGTGGCTGCTAACCCGACAAACAACCCGTGGCGATCTGATTGTTGCACGCATGGCCCTAGTGTAAGAACTAGAGTGGCTGTCCAAGCAGCAGAGCTTGCGTTATCCTGAATGTGTTCAGGGTACGCTTCCGCTTCCAAAGGTTGCCGCCCGCGAGCGTCGGGGCTTGGATCCTGTCACTTGCTGTGGTGAACTATAGAGGGTGTACGCATAACCGTTGACCTGTAGGTATTTACGCTAAAAAAGTGTTCTGGTGCAAGGTTCGTTCGTGCTATGAAGGTGATTTTCCGCGTGTGCAGCTCTCCTTCGTCGTCCGTTACAGTCCGCGACCGCGGCACTTTGACAGAAGCTCAGCCTGTGCATCGTCAGATATCGCTAGCACCCTCCCCTCCCGTATTCCACCCGGCGGAAGAAAATCTTCTAGTCCCGCTTTCGGCCCTCCGAGGAGGCTCTCCTTTGAAAATCAGATGCGCCGTCAGCGGCAGCACAAGGGCAGATACTTTTGCTCCGACTGAAGCCGGCAGTCCTCCAGCATGCGGTGGCCAGAGGCCCCCCTCGTGTAGGCACGTATGTCCATCTCTAGCCCTTCCTTGATCGCTACTGGCCATGTATAGAGGAAAGCGGCGCACCACACGTACTTGAGTTGTCTGCGTTGTCCGGCTACTCCTCAAAATGAACGTTGTGCTTACGACCAGCTCACGACAACGAATTGCCTGGGAGACTCTCACAAAAACAGGATGCACAGTCAACCTTTGTGTGCACAAGAACGTATCTGATCTTCAGCAGCACTGACAGTTTTCCTATTTATACGAAACCGCTTTTCGACCACTACAAAATCGCGATACATCATGTGTTGGTTGCGGACTCCGCCGAAAGGACGAAGTTGCAGCTACACTCTTATCCCACAGCGTAGTTGAGGCGCCGCAGAAGCTGAGGTCATTAATGAAACTTTTTTATTTTATGAGGATCTTAAAAGACTTCTGCGATGTGTGTTGAATTATCCCCTGTGGGCGTCAGGACGCTGAAGACAGATCTCCCTTGGCAGTGAATGACCTCCTGCTGCCTCCGTGGTCTGGAGGAGTGTCCGGGCAGCAGTCGACACCTCCTAGTAATAATTACGGGATGCACCATCATCGGCGGTACCATCGAGCCAATGCGTCGCCGGACCGTCAAACCGAACAGCCTTGCCAAGCACCCCAAGCGCATATAGAAGAGCAGAACCAGGCTACCTTGCCGAGTAAAAGTGTCTTTTCGGAAAGGTTTATCCTTGGTCCATTGTTAGGAAAAGGCGCTTACGCGCCGGTCCACCTGGCCACCCATCGGGTAATGTGCGCACCTTTCGCACCGGCTGTTCTCGCGCTCTGTACGGCAGCAAAGACTCTCAGGGCCTTCTCTGGAGGACACAAATCGAAAATGCAGCATATCTGAAACGTAGGTAGCCGTTGGGTTTGGACAGCAGGTAATTCGGTTTTGGTGGAGCTGTTTTGAAGTGAGCACTAAATGCGATTCATGAGCTGCAATGCATTTGTCCCCGTGTCATCATTCTGTTGTCGTATATTAGTGCACACTGAGGAGAAGTCTATTCAGTCTGAGCAAATGTGTTCAAGTGCAATGCGTCGGTTGGACGCTGAAGCAACGCCCGGTGCAAGCCTACGAAAGAAAGAATGAGCTTGTTTTCAATTCTTCAATCAGAAAACAGGTAACCTCGTTGCGGTGAAGATCTACGAAGGCTTTCGAGGACTGAACAGAGACCGCAAGGCTGTTATCGTCCGTGAGATCAGAGTCATGAGACGACTATCTCATGAATCGATTGTAAAATACGCGGGCGTATACAATGAGGCAAACGCATTGTACGTTCTCATGCAATATTTGAACGGAGGATCTCTTCGCTCTCTGGTAAAGAATAAGCCTAAAGGAAAGTTATCCGAAGACGAAGCGAGGGTTCTGTTCAAGCAAGTCTGCTCAGCGCTTCAGCACATGCACAGCCGCAAGATCGTCCACCGGGACCTAAAACTGGAAAACATACTACTGGACAACAAAGGCAAGTTTCGCCACAGTGTAAGAGTCACCACAGCCACGAGCGCTATATAGGTATTTTTAATCAGCGTACTGAAGAAACGGTCAAAAGGATCGAGACCGCGATGATCCCCTCCTCGTTGTGTACACAGTTGTCCATACTTTTTGGTGTAATAAACTACACAGTGTGAAACACAGCGTGCGATCCGAATCGCATGTCACGGACCACGTGCACGCACGCGACATCGAGCCGCATAATAGTATGGACATGCTCCTTTAAGAGGCTCAGCTTGTATTTATTTTCTCACGCTTGAGCAAGCTGGTACCACGGCAGGCCGCGCCAAGCTCATTGATTTCGGGTTCGCTTCCATTATGAAGGAGGGCGTCCTTTGCCGCATGCGTTGTGGCACGCCGTCTTACATGCCGCCGGAAATCCTAATGAAGAAGGAATACGAAGGTTCTGCTGCCGACGTCTGGTCACTTGGTGTTGTTCTCTACGCCATGCTGCATGGCTGCTACCCGTTTAGGGGACACGATCTCAAGTACGTTGTCGGATTCTGTGTTCCGCCTTGTCGCCAGGAGGAGGAACATATAAGCTGATGGGAGGGGGTGATGTAGATTCTGAAAACGCTGTGTGTTGAACTTATCTCTTTGTTGAAGTGTTTAATTTTCTAAGATGACTGCTTTCGTATCCGTTTCCATGTGTTGAAGTAAAGCTATTGTGTGTCAATAACTGTGTTCTACCCCCTGCACTACCAGCTCCGTCGGTGTGGTAGCGCTGTGCGTTGTCTTACGTCAGCCACTAGGTTTTACCTGCTGGATCATCAGCGCCTCCTACGTGGCAGTGCGACGTGCGTTCTTTCACACGCCGTAATCTGTCTCGGTGTCCTCAGGTCTAATGCTATATACTAAAGTGAAGATCACCTCTTCAACGTGCACCAGTAGTGTTTCCCTCTACAGAAAGTTCCCACCATCTGCAGTGTGCATGTGAAATCAGGGAGCTCTACGCCAAAATAATCCATGGAGATTTCACGCTGAGTGGAAAACTGAGCGACGAAGCCCAGCAGCTTATCTGTGGGATGCTACTATTGGAGCCGCAAGAGCGGCTGACTGTGGAGGAAATTCTCTGCCACCCGTGGTACGCTTTTCACGTCTCAAGATATCTGACAAAACAATTCCCGTATTCAAGAAATATTGCACTCTGTAGTAGCCACGGCTCCCAACTTTTGGCGCCACCTCGCGTTGCCCGCGCGCTACGCGTTAAATCCTTCTGCACAAGCATAAGCCGTGGAGCATTAACCAGGTGTGTTCCCGACCATCCAATCTCTTATTGTTCAATAGGGTAGTAGGCGAAGGTGAAGAGTGAAAAAGTACGTATGAAGGATTTCGACACACTGAACTACACTACACGGATACCAGAAGGACGAGCTCTGTTCCGCCTTTTTATGACATATGCTTCAAAAGCCTCGAAGATTTGAACACCAAGCCGCATTGTGACACATGCGGTGCCAGAAGATGGTGGACCTTGGGCCAGAGCCGACTTGCTTTACTATGCAGAAAAATCAGACTCTTTGAAACGCAGCTTGTCTTGACGACAAATAACAGGCTTCCAGAACTAATCATAGGAAACCTACAACGGCATCACAAATATATCGCAGCTCACCCGACAACAAAAGGGAGGCTTTATTCGTATTCAGTTCCCGAGGATTTGTTTGCCAGAATTGGCACGAAGAAAAGGTCTTCCCTAGCTCTGTCGTTCATTGAGCCATCGGGACACAATGTGTGGGCGTGGGCGCATCAGGCGCACGATGCAGCGCAGGCGCTCCCGCCACTGTCAGCGGTACCACTCCGTATTTCCTGCTTCGTTTTTTGGACCCTTGTTGATTCGCGTCCTACAAGTTGACCCTTTGGAGTGCCTTCCGGGCACGACGCACTGTGATTAGCCATACATCGATTGTGCATCTTTTATCGCACATGCGTGAACAATGTAGATAAAAAAATCAATAATATGTATGAACCGTGGAGTTGTGTAGACTTTTGCACTCCCGTAAACGCAGCGTCTTTCAGACCGTATCCGCACTCACTCCTGCCGGGTGCGATATATTTGGAAAGGAACCACATCCGTACAGCCGTCTTCGTGAACGGTGTGCAGTTTGTCACACTTTTGTAAGCTTGGGCGACAATTCCATAATGCCAGGGGAAGTAAATTATATAATTTTCATGCGTACCCCGCTCACGGGAGCATGCCAGAGTTCTTGAGAACACGACTTCTTGACCCGAAATACTGGTCTCGCCACTGTATTCAGCCCTGCGCTGATTTAACCAAAACTCAGTATGAGTGGATCCCTCTTGAACGTCACAGTTGCTTCGGTAATGAGTGTCGCTTAGAGCTGGGCAGGCCTGAATTGAGTGGCGGTAGTAGCAGTCGCTAAAAACATTTCTAGCGTGACGGTAGCTGTCGACAGAATTGAAGAAGAACCGCGTAAATGCGAGCGTAAATATTCTCACAGGAAGGTTCACCTACATACACCCACACACACGTCTATGTAGACGTCCGTCGAGTCACCATCGATACCATCGCCGTGGGTGCTCAGTTGACGAGTACTGTATTACGGCGCACGCTGTGACTCTACGACAGTAGGCTATCTCGCAAATGCATCATTACTGATTCAAAACAATGAAGCTCCTGGCGTATAGGTCGCCTCTTACCCGAGCCCCACGGACTGAGGAAGCGGCGAGTCCACCGGCTTTCCTGCGTCGCGCGCTCGTCAGTTCTCTGCGGTCGCACGAACGTATATGCATACGACCGTCAGCAGCGGCGGACGACCACACCGTAGCCGGATACCAGCCTTTCTAGTCAGCCGTACACTGAAGGCGGATGCGATTGCAGATAAAGTCTACAAGATCCTCAGTCCCCAGCCGGAGCTGCTCGGTTGTATTTCGCCAACGAACCGTCACAGTGTTGTCACGCAGCGTCTGGTTATCCACCGTTACACAGTAGAGCACCCCCAGTTCGTCGGAACGTCTGTACCTGACGCAGTAGAGATATCCAACGACGCCCCCAGCCACAGCGGGACAAGCAGCAGATCCACCACAGGCGATGCAGTACGTCGTATGCACCTGCAGTACTCATAGAGTCACCCCGTAGAACAATTCAGAGCTTCCTACCTTTGAGTAATTAATACTTTCTTACTTTTTTACTCGCCCGGAAAATCTGAACCTATGAGAGCCAGTTGTTTGTCTTGTGCGAAGACAGTAGTTCCCGACATTAACGGATAACTTGCGCCCTTCAAAAAACGTGGACCTAACGGTGCAGCAGCTAGATTCCTATCCGGGCATACAGGAGGAAGGTCTCGAATGTGAAGTATCAACCAAACATTAGCGCGTCTGGAGCACGAGACTGTAGCCAGTGTCGTACGTCACACACAGCGTTACGGCTCGTATATCCTCAAGCTTGTCCACCTGCCTTTGCGCCTTTGGAAGACCCGTGACCTCTAGGTATGCAGTAGCGTGTTACCCAGACACCGACCGACGTCCAGCGGCATAACAGCACACCTTGTAATGAGACGTAGAAAACACACTTGTGGAGGCGCCCTCACCTGCGTCCGATGGAAGCTGAAGAGTTCTCAAGAACTGTGGCCAAGCCGTTCCTTCTCAGGACGTCACACAATCGTTCCGCTGCAACAGAAAGGTACACAACAGAAGGGAAACAGCTCTCAAAAAGGATACCTGAGGTGATCTAAAAAGGCACTCAAGTACAACTGAGTTTTAATGTGTCAAGACACAGTCGTCCACCGCTTGACATCTAGCCAGCTGCCTGAGCTGCATTGGAGCCCGCAAAGGTACAAAACAGAATATAGGTACAGTCGACCCGAAGCAGACCGCTCGGAAATTCCAATTTTCTGCCTGTAGGACTAGTGCTTGGAGCACAGAGCGTAGCGTGTGTCGAGAGCCACTTCAAGTGCACTGGACAGGCGACCTTACAAAAGCCGGGGGGTGCAATAGAGAGAGAATTGCGAAAAATTTAGTTTCGCAAATGGGGGCGCACTCCTTGGGGCGTGAACGCACACATGAATAAGGGCTCGTTAGGTGCTGGTGGACGCGTCTCTGCCGGATCTACCCGGGTCTTACGAAGCGGTACACTTATATATATATATGCATATACGTACGTCGCTGTATGCCTGATTCATGCTGAGATGGTACGTGGATCTGAAGCGCTATACACGGGTTGGCAGTGCGGACTAGCATCGAAGTACCTGGCTGGTGGGGCATCGAATACATATATACATATACGTGGATTGATTTCAACACTTGAGATTTTGCCCCTGAGCCAGCGAAGACGGTAGGCACCGCTGCTCTCGGCATCACAAAGCTCCGCCTGAATCGTCGGATGAACAGCACGTCCGTGTATCATAACGGTGGGGCGGACTCACATTCGCGTGTAAGGGCTTCGACGTTAGACACCACAGGCATAATAGCTGCTTTGAAAGGGGCCTGCACGCAACGCAGAAGTCCTGTTTAGAAAGACATGGCAAAAAGAATCCTGGAACCTCCACCCGGGAGACTGCAGGATTGCTCCGGTGCCCGTGTAGTCCTTTTTATCTAATACACAAATGCGGATATGAATATCACTTAGTGATATTCATCTAATCCTTGTCTATGAATATACCAATACAGTTAAACGGGTGTTCGGAGGTTTCAAACACGAAGGTGTGGAGTCCAACAACAACACTCGTCTCCCCGTAGGACGTGCACGCCAAAATCTCTTCCACGTGAACGCGTCACTGCCGACATCCACAGAATATGAAGGTTAGACACCAGAAGCGTACGTTTCTGCCACACACGCCTGTTTTTGCATTGCGGAGACTTCTTACGGCGAACCAAACACCTCCGCATGCAACCCCCGAGTGTACCTACTACGCGCTGTGCGGTGCATCGGCGTTTCACATTTCCTCGAACTCTGGCCTCTTCGCGGGGCAAACGGTCTCTGGTAGACGCCCCTGCAGGAGACGTCTACTGCGCGGGGCTGTGCGAGAGTGGAGAGGAAAGTTGCGTCCAGCTTTCTGGCGTTTGCCCCGAACATGCGAACGAAAAGTGTCTCGCCTTACAATTGCTGGGTGGAGATTCAGGAAAATCCGTTCCTTCCCCTTAACCTCATCCTTCACGAAAGCAGAAAGAAGCAGCGCCAGTAAGAGTCTGAGCGTACAGCAGATGCGCACGCGTTTATAATGAGAGAGAAGGGAGCGAAGAAGCAGACGAAGATCTCACCAGTAGGCATCGTTGCAGCTCGGAAAGTTCACGGCAGATGCGTCGCTGCCTTACAGGACTGCACTGCACTGCCAGCAGCACGGTCGCCACATGGTCATATCCGCATAGCTTGTCCGCACCGACCACACAAGAGGTTTTCTCAGTGACTACGAGCCTGGTTTCGTGTATTTATGTAAACAGGCCACTCTTCTACGTCCCTGTTCGTGAAATTGCTATCTGCGTTTGTCACGCGGATAGTAGGGCGCCTGCTTGAGTGACAGCAGACTCCAGCGAGCAAAGAGCAAGCATCCCCTCCCCACCTACGTGGCGCTAAATATTCACCTCTCCAGTCCTAAGGAAGGCTCAATCACGTGGGGTAGCGGCTGGGGATCAGACTGTCGTTCATCGTTGGTTCCCCGGTACAAACTCCCGACTGCGGGAGTTCGGACGGCAGCCTGCTCGCGTGCCGCCTTTTCCTTGACACCCGCCCGTCTTGCGGTGGTGTGCTGCAGGCATGAATAGCAAAGGACACAGAGCAATACAGAAGGCCACAGAGGTAATACGCCGATGTGTGCGGGCCTGTAACATTCGAATAAAGACTGCCTGCACTCGTGTGTGACCGAAGAGACTGGTCGAGACAAAAGGGCTCATTCATGAGTGACGATCGGTTGCCATGAATAGCCGCGATCACGCAAGAAAGGGGATGCTCTGCAGGCTACAGCTCATTCATCGCCAAGAAAACAGAGCGAGTGCACAAATTGACAACTCTTCGCATCCGCCGTCGTAAAGGACTTGCGCTGCTTCCTCTTCACTGCAGGAGCGTCCAAGCTGCGGAGCTCGACGTGGTGAGTCCAGCCACGTACAACTTCACACCAGTAGAACCAACACACTACAGGCACACGTATACGCATGTTAAGCGATCCTGGTGCTGCACACTTTTGTAAACAGATCAACAAACAGAAAGTGAATGAAGTAAGTGCGGTCCTATAAACAAGAGAGGTGCAAGCTACAGGTGCGCTCCCGCAAGTGGACACTGCGCGTGCACTATGCTGGTAATCCTTGTCTCCATATGTAAGCAGAGATGCGTATATCTTAGTAGCCTTTTGCCCGAGGCTTCCATTGGTACTTTGTGGTGGGCGTTCAAATCGACGTCCGCGCGGTAGGCAATGCCGCAGATCTCTTCCACTCCAAATGGAAAAGAATAGCATATATCGACGCAGCGGAGAGCGTAGTGTGCGAGGTCTTTCTTATCTCTCTCGACAACATGCAGGAGATTTTCTGGAAGTCCTGCACCGCACGCGCATAGTAGGTGGCAGCGGGAACAACAGCAGGGACGCCGGAGAAACGATGTTCCATGGAGGCGTGGGCACCCTCTGCGCAAGCACCCCAGTCAGTAGACTACGCTTGTACGGTGTGAGCAACGCAGCGAAAGCAAAAAAGGAAATGGGGATTTTACGACTTTTCTGTACGGTTAAGGAGCGCCAGAAAGGACAAGGGACCTTTTTAACGTGAGCCTGAAGAAGATTTGATGTTTAGAAGCACACAAAGTGGAGTTGCCCACACCTGCGACGTACAACGTGAAGGAGATACACGTATATGAGGGTACAGAGATCTACGTGCATGCACGTACGTGATACAATGAAGCGAATATACGCATACATACACACAGATGCCAGTACAGCATCAGAAGCGGCCGTGTACGAGGGACTATACATATATGTGTACAGGTCAGTACAAGTACCGAAGCCATGTTGTTGAGGCACGAAAGGAGGGACAGAGGAAGCTGAGCTGAAGGTCATAGGCAGATGCACTGGCGGAAGCACACCCCAGTAGCTGCGTGGGGGACACTTCCTCCACGTATTGTCGAGTGGCTGCTGGTGTCCGCAGCGCATAAGAAGTAAAGAGACACCGCAAAGAGCCACACCACCCTGTACATATGTCGAAACCATCTACATATAAAGATGTGTTCAGCTCGTCCGTATTGAGAAGTCTGCTCCGGCGCAACGATATTTACAGACGCGTGCCCTGGTCTCACTTCCTGCGAAAGCGTTCTGGAGAGCTGCGGGGAAGGCCACGCTGGGTGCTACAGAGAGGAAGACTACCAGCAAACGGATGACCGGATACACGGCTTGGTGTTCCTGCCCTAAGGACTCACCGACACGGACGTTAACGCATCCTACAATCAACCTACTTATTTTTCTAGGCCCTACGTGACTTCCACGGTGTGTACCTGTGGTTCAGCTTGTCAATCTGTCTCTCTCTACACGCATCGATGTGCAAACGCAGAGCTGCACAGACGTACACCTATCTGTGGCGTCCAGCCGCATCCAAAGGAGGCGTACCGATGCTCTTGAAGAAAGCGAAAAGCTCCTGCTGCCAGCGCTTCAGAACGGCGTCGGGTTTGTTGATTCGGGGATCGAAGAAATATCTGCGCAGAAGCAACGCAGCAGACGCCAGGGATCGCGACGCTACCTTCTGCACGGAGACAGAGACAACTGAGGTGCGCCTGTCTTTCGTCGCGGGGAGCAACTGCACAAATGATAGCAATTTCCACCAAACTGTCGCTGCCTCCAACAATAACTGTAGCCGTGTCGCTTCCTCGAGTGCGTCGCTTCACGGCAGCTCGCACAAAGTGGGAGACTGAAGTGCGCGTAGCGCACAAGGTGCACCAGAGGAAATACGCGTCGGAGAAGTTTCCAACAGACAAGTTAAGCACCAGGCAGTCGGTGCAAAACTCCACACTCGATGGGCGGCGTGTGAATGCAGGTGCAAGGTGAGCACGAACAGCAGCCACGCACACGTGTGCGTGTGGTGGTATGACAGGGCGCGTGGGTCTTTGTTTGTGTATGTCTGTCTCTCTGTGTGAGGCGCGCAGACCCAGGCGGTGGACGTGGACGTGAACGAGGGCGAAGGGCCGCATGTGCTTGTATAGGGGAAAAGATCGTCGCTTCTGCGGGCTGCGAACAGGTGGTGGTTCTACACTGCAGTAGAGGTTGGTGTCCGCCAACGTGACTCTGCGGCCGCGGACGCACGCGGGGAGGGTTCTTGAGGAAAGCTAGTGCCGGCCGCACAAGAAAAATAGTTGACACCCACCACGTGTCACAGAGCCACCTGCCATATAACTGAGCAACGCGCGTGACAACCCGTCGTGGTTTACCAAGGTCACTGCTACTGCGTCGCCGACACTGCTGCTTCGGGTGCAGCACCGTCGGTGAGCGTTTGCTAATCTATACCAGCGAGAGGAGCGCCGCTGCTGATACTGCCGGCTCTGCACCGCTGAAGGTTGAGCAACCTGTCTAGTGCGTGCTGCACCTTGTGCTGGTGCTGTCGCTGCTGCAGCGGCGTTCACGGCAGGGGGGGGCGGATGCTGCTGGTGCCAGGTACAGCAGTGAGACAGACGTGTTTATACATGTATACACGCACACATATATACACGTGTCAGGGACGTATAAATGTGCAAGCTCGTTCTGCGGTGATGTCTGCGAACTCAATTTCGAATTGACGGAATTCTTTTAGACGGAACAGCAGACGAGGGGCACCAGCAGCTTCTCTTCTCCACGCGCGTCCTTCCTGCGCCAGGCCGAAGGGCAGTCCCGAGGCAAGGAATTTGGGAAGCAGTTCTTCGTACTCCAGCAGCACATTCTGCGAAGAACAGCAAACAAGCAGCACGCGCCGCAGCGCGAAACACCGCACTGCCTTCCCCCTTAAAACCTGGCCAGATACAACCATGTGCATACGTGCGCACACACACGCATATTGTGTATACTCAGAACCGTCCCGACACATGCAGAGCAAAGCGCATACACCCATCCAGATACACACAAGCATGTGCGGGTGTACTAGCAGATACACGTGTGTACCCAAGCGATGTACATTTATATGTACATACACAACTGGTGGCAGACATCACCACATGCGTGTACAGACAGCGCCACCGAGACACACTTCTATGTACAGATACGTACAAGAGTATATACACCTACCTCTTTCGACGCAGGTGCCAATACATATATATATGTATAATATGTGTTGTCGTGGGTGTCGTGTGTGGTTATGTGTGCGAGTGCCCACTCCATACCTGTGCCGTTTCTGGGCGTAGAACGGCCCACTCCTGCTGCTGTTCATCTGTCGCAGAGGACGCCTCTGCTGCTTCATCGCCTCCCTTTCCTGCTGCGTCTGCATCCGCTGTCTTCCACTGCTCCGCTACTCGTGTTTCTTCGTTTTCTTCATCTTCGTTTCCCTCCAGGCCAGCGGTCGCAAGTCCTGCTGCGGCGGTTCCTGCGTCCGTCTGCTGATCCAACTGGAGCAGCTGTTTTTGCTGCAGTTGCTGCTGCGGCTGCTGGAGCTGTCGCTGCGGTACGTCCTGTCTCTCGCGCTCGTAGTCCTGCTGTCGCTGCTGCTGTTCCTGCCGCTGGACCTGCTGCTGTTCCTGTCGTTGCTGGTCCGAATGGTCCTGCGTCCCTCCTCCACAGCACTCAGAGCGACTACCGGCAGAGCCAGCTGCACCGTGCCGTAGCAAGACTCGAAGCATAGTGCTCTGTTGCTGCGGCTGCGATAGGGCTGCTTCTCGGCCTATGAAGAGTCAAGCAAAGAAGTGGGTGAGGCAGAAGTTCACGTGCTAAGCGGCAGTCCCTACACGGCCGTATGATCGACCGATCTTCCCGTGCGCAGCTCAAGGATAGACGTCGAACAACACCCACTGCGTACTACGCAAGACTCTCAGCAGCACCCTTCGTGTCACTTCACGTGCACGTGCTAAAGTGTAGCTGCCATTCGACTCTCTTTTCTCTCTGTGGTGGGCAGCAGGAGCTACACGTCCGCCTCAGCAGCACGCACGTTCTCCAAAGGGCACGCAAAGAGACACGCACGTCTTGTTATGAAGAAATATGACATGCAGGGGGCAAGGCTAAAATGGATTACATCCTACTGCGTGCGTCTCAAGTTGTAGACCTTTTAGAACAGAAGAGGTCTACAACTCCACTGTTGGCAGGCGGACCTGCAGCAAATATAGAGAGTGCTGTCTAAACGGTTGTCCTCAAACTAGATCACTTCTCCACTTTCGCTCTCTAGACAAACGAATATATATACACATATATCTCTCTCTCTATATATCTATAGCTATCTATCTATATATATGTACATGCGTATGCACTGACGCGTACGTACATATGTTACATGTGTATGTGTCGCCGCCACAAAAAAGGCGTCCACTGCGCTGGTGTGTATTGGCAGGATACGTAACAACTCGCTTCTATGTGTACGCAAGAAAGCGCAGCACTTTTTCAGCGCTCTTTTGCTGTTTCTCTTCCAGGTGAGATTTGTCACCCTCGTCTGCTGATACGCTGACCATATTTCTGCCTTTTTGAACCTCCTCATTGTGGACGATCGACCACCGAAGCACACGCGTGGAAGACAGGCGACGCGCCCGCAGTTACGCGTCGGCGACTAGGCTTGATAATTGCTTTCTGCTGCAGGCGAGATCGCTGGGACCGCTACGACGCCTGATATTCGAGTGCCACCACTACTGCTGCTATCCCTAGCATACACGCCAACATCTTTACTAGTCCTGCTTGTACTCCTGCCAGGACCATACGCAGCATTGTCTCCCATTTGTACGTGCCACCACCGCTCCAAGGTCGAGTGAAAATCCTGCAGCATTCTTCTCTTGTCTATTCCGTACAACACATATATATATATATATATGTAGAATTAGTAGTAGATACATAGTGCAAGGTACGTCAAGCTGGCTTATCAGCTTTTTGTCTTGTTGAATACGCGGAACACCAGCGTGGTGTTGCACAGGAGTCGTCCGGCGCTTGCTGCAGCTGCCCAAGTCGCCAAGGCGACAGCAGGCCTGTAGCACGCCGTCAGCTGCAGCATATGCCTGCCTGTCAGAAACAGACATCTAAAAACTCTGTTCTAAGTCACACCAACCCAATATATACATATGTATATAAGATATATACATGGATGTCTACGTGTATATATACATGTGTACATGGAAGCATGTGTATCTACATACATGTTCACATAGATGTACACGTATGTACAACATACATAGATGTATACGTATAATCGTACACATACACATAGACGTATCTGTGTATACATCTATACGTAGATGCACACGTACATACACACACACATAACACACATAGATGTATACGTACATGCATATATACATAGATGTATAGGCATATACGTATATACACAGACGTATATGTGTATACATATATATACATAGATGTATATGTATGTACATATATACATATGCATGCGCAGCGTGGATGTGAACGCAGGTGGGTGAACAGTCACATATATGTACACACAGACGCGCAGGCAAAATTATTTGTGCGAAGTGTAGTGCGGGTCGCACCGGTGAACGGGGAGCGCAGCCGCCTGAAAATGTCGCGAGGGGCCTGCAAGGGATACGCAGCCATGGAAGAACAGAGGAAGACGAATCAACAACAATCGCACCGACGGGCTCGGTAGACCGACGCCCACGTCCTCTCCGTGTTCTTCCAACGCCTGTCCGTCGCTGCGTCCAGCTCTGCCCAATGTTAGGACTGACACACCTACGTGTGCTTGCGTCACTGCAGGCGCACGCCACCAGATATCCATGTATGTGTGTATACACCGACGTGCACATATATATGTGCCCCTCAGTATTTGCTGTGTTGCTGGCGCCCGGGACCGCAGACCCATCCACGCGTGTGTGCAGAGACCTACGTGCGGGGATCCTGCGTAGGGAATATAAACTGAACGAGCCTGAAGAGTAGCTATTGAACCACGCGTCCACACGTAGTGGACGGCCATAAACTGCCGCTCTCGACTGAAGGCGCAACGGTCCACATTATCTTTATGTACATAGAAAGGCGGGCGCCTCTGCTCTTGTTTTTCTGTTCGACCGCCCTCTGTCGTTGCTGCTTTCTGTTCTGGCTCGCCGCCCGCTCCCTACGTACCCGTGTGTGTACGTACACGTGTATGTATGGGTGAAGGGTGGACAAATATCAACGTGCATCTGCAGCAGAAACAGGGACGACGTGGAGGCCCCCCCGCGTATCTGCGGTGCAGGGACAGGCAGCTGCGTTCAACCAGCAGATTCTCTCGGGACCTGTTAAGAATATTCTCCCTCTTTTCTCGTGCATTGCCCGATGTCTACAGACCTGCATATCCGAAGCACGTCGCGTATGTGTGCCCCGGTATCTGCTATTCACACAAAGTTACACACGGGTTCTCTCTTTGTTGTCGCGCAACTCTCTATACACCTATTCACGCTTCGCAGGACTCTTCAAGTTTCTCTTTTCTTGTTTCTACTGCGTTTCTCTCTTCTTGTTTCTACTGCGTTTCTCTCTTCTTGTTTCTACTGCCCTCTCGCGATGCGGGCGTGTCTGTGGAAGGGCGTTCACGTGCGTCGGCTGAAAGAGTGAGACAGTCCCCCCCCGAGACGTACGGTGGAGAGGGGAAGCCACCTGCTCTCGCTGGTGCTCTCGCTGCTGCTGCTGCTCTCGCTGCTGCTGATGCTGCTGTCGCCTTCCTCTGCGTTCTTGGCAGCAGCAGCAGGAGGAGGAACAGGAGACGCAGGCAGTGAAGCGTCAAACGGCAGCTCCTTCTCAGAACTGTTGACGAGCAGTTCATAGACGACGGCTCCGTCGGGGGTCTTCACGGGACGATACCAGAGGTCTTCCACCCTGCAGGCACCCAAGGACGCAGCAAGTCAGCAGCCGCTTCTCTCTGTAAAACGGCTGCTCACCGCAGACCAATACAAAGCCCGAAGAAAAAAGCACGTCCACTACATATAAATATATATATATATATATAGATAGATATGAATGGTGGACGTGAACAGCCACCTAATCGCACAAGTGCGTTTCGAACGCGTCTACGGAGCATGAGTCACACACACACCTACCAATATATATATATATACATATATAAATATATAAGCCAGAGGAGGCACGTCCACCACAGATATATGTACATATATATATATATAAAGAATCGTAGATGTGTATACCCGTGAATGCGCAACACTGCAGTCCCGACCTCTACAGAGAAGACGCAGTGCATCACGGGTAACACACACCCGTATATCCATATTTAGAGACAAGCCAGAAGAGGCACGTACCCCACGGATACACGTATAAATATGTATATATAAAGGATAGACACGTACACACATATTTATAGACAAGCCAGAGCAGGCACATGTCCCATGCATACATATGCATATAACAGATATGTATATACATGTTTATAGATATGGGAGAGGAGGCACATGCCCCCCGGATACACACGTATATAAATATATATACATGTATATCTAGGATAGATATGTATGCGCGTCTATCCGTAACAACACCGCACTTTCCATGTCTACAAAGGTGTGTCCGCCGGCACGTGTTTGAGGCACACACATGTATATTATGTGGGAAAGATACGTATATAAAGACGTGCACAGGCACACTCCCGCACACAACGCGTCGCTGCCTGCTGCGTTCCAAGAAGTTGGAACGTGCGGTTGTTTCATTATGAACCTGCAGTTACAAGTGGACGGGTCCCTACGCGTTCCCACCAATGGGTATAGAGAGAGAGCGGAAATCAAAGCAAGAGATCCGTGGCAGAGTTGACGAAACGTCCACCAACCTGCAGTGGCCCCTTCGTAGCCCAGCGCTGACCTACCCGCGCAGTTTCGAACGCTGGAAGCAAGAGCACGCTGCCGTGCCCCCTACGACATGCAGAAACGTATTTCTTCGTCGACTTCAGTGTCTCTCTTCCTCTCTCAAGATAACGCTTCGCTTGGACATCTTCGGACACATATAGATATATATACGTGTAAGTATATCTGCATGAAGCGCGTTACATATATATATATATATACCTGCACGGGAGTCTGTCTATCCTCTCTGTTTATTCTTGTGCAACAATGAGTTCACTCTACGCGTGTGTACATACACACATATATATATATAGACACACCTGAGAATCTCTATCTCTCAGTCTGTATCTATGTATATGTATATGTAGATCTTCGTCGACCAGGTTGCTTCCTCCCCGTCTCTCTCTGTGCCATTTGCAGAGAGAGGTATGGCCACGTAGGCGTTGTGAGGTGGTGACGCACACGTCAGGATAGGAAAACACACGCGGAAAAACATTGCAGCCATGTCAAACGCGACCCACAGTAATGGACCTACGCTCTCGCCCACATATATATCTACAATAAAACACGGGTGCATCTGTGCATGTATACTTGACCACCTATATACATGTGTATCTATAGATCTGTCTCCCTCGCATATATATACATATATATATGTATATCTACAATAAAACACGGGTGCATCTGTACATGTGTGCATGTACACCTATGTATACGTGTATCTATAAAGCTGTCTCCTTTCTTCCTTCCGCTGGTGTCCATTTGTCTCTGTCTCTCTACCCAAAAAAGCAAGGGGAAACGAAGGGCTGCGTGTTTCGGGGTTGGAAAAGAGAAAAGGTCAGGCGAAGAACGCTCCGTGAGGGACACACCTGAGCACTTTTCCGGTGTCTGTACACTGCACGAGAGCATCGAAGAAGTGTGCCTCGTGTCCACTTGCCCTCCACAACGCCGGGGGTCCAAGTGCGGCCGTTTCAACGGCGTACACCGGTCCCAAAGCTACACTCTCTTCGTCTGCTTCTTCGGCTGCTGCTCTCCCTCGTCCTTCTGCTACTTCACCTCTTCTGTTTGCCGCCGAGGCGGTCGTCCTCGTTCTTCCGCGTTGTTCTGCGCCTCGCGCTGCTGCTGACGCTTCCTGTTTTTTCTCCGCCGGTTGTGTGGCTTCTGCCCTTGACACCTTTTTCCCCGCAGCTCCCCCTCCCCCTCCTCCTCCTCCACGTCCTCCTTCGGCTGCTCCTGTTGCTGTTGGTGTTCCTCTATCGGCTGCCGCTCCTGCTGCCGGTTCGGGCGCAGCACCTGCTGCGGGTGCTGCCCTTCTCACCGGTGCTGCCGCTCTTGCTGCTGCCTCCCGCGGCGCTTCTTCTGCTGGAGTCAGATGCCGCAGAGAAGGCGCGCCGTGGAGGAAGAAGCGCTTCAAAGCGCTGCGGATGTTTTCCAGCAGCAGCCACCCTGTCACGCCGAAGTCCACCGTGCCCCGCAGACCGCCGTATGCCTCTGCTGCCTGCGCGCAAGGCGTGCAACCCGCAAGCTCACCAGTAGGCGCAGCACACGTCAAAGGCCAGACACTCTTCTGCTGCGTGTTTTCTCTCTCTGTCTCTCGCTATACGTACACACACGCACGCATTTCTTCCTGCAAAATTGTCCCCGTGTGTAGACGTACGTCTGTTCTGTTTGGCGGTGCCTCCCCTCCCCATTAATGCGTCTCTCCATCTGTCGCTCCCCACCTACCCGTTTTCCCCTGCCTGTCCCTGTGTCCTTGTGCTTCTAAGCCCACGCTTCGGTGAGACCCACGAAGGTTTATATATCTGTATAGACCTCTAGGGTATACGGGGATAGGGTTAGCAAAGGAAGAGCACGGCTCTGGCCTCCTGCGAGACGCTGGCAGAGAAAGGAGACCGCCACACGCTGGACGACTTCCCTTGTTGCTAGACACACACGCTCCAGCTACATAAAACATTCGTGTGCCTTCGATCTACTGTACAAGTCTACTAGCTGCGACAAAACACATACACACATACGGGTCGGAGAGGATACAACGAGGGACACAAAAGAAGGAAGAGACACATGTACCGGGAGGCGAGTAGAGCACGTGCGGGGTCTGAGCAGCAGGCGCGAGGGGTGTACGTACACCGCGTGAGCCCTCGCACGCCGGCCCATCACACCCAGCCGTGCTAACGGAACATACGTGGGAGACCGACCGGCAACAGCAGCCCCTTCTCTCTGCAAAAGACGCGCAGTTTTTCCAAACTGACGGTGACACGCCGCTCGGGGGAAGCCGGTCCGGTGTACCTTCCCCACTGAGCCTCTGCGCTGCGCCTGTGCCGTCCTGCATCTGCAACTTCTCGTTCCCCAGCTGCTGCTGCTGCGTCGCCAGACGTAGAAGCAGGCGCTTTGCCGCACGGCTTGACGACCGCTTGGGCCGACGACGGACGCCTCGTGCTGCCCCTATTGGTGATGGTGGCTTTGCTATTGCAGGTCTGCGGGGTGCTGCTGCAACTGCTGCTGCTGTTGACCACGGATTCTTTGCAGACTCTCCTGTTGCATTTTTTCGCGGGGCTGCTGCAGCGTCTGCTGCAGCTGCATGAACTGCTGCTCAAAAACTGGCTTGTCCCGCCAACGATGAAGCTGCACGCCGGGCCCCTGTTGAAAGAGCTGCTGCAGAAGGCGCGAGGGCGGCTGTACGGGGCGTCGCTGCTGCTGCTGGCTGTCGCGCTGGCGCGGAGTGCGGGGCCGCTGCCGTAGCTGCCGTGGGGCTCTTCCAAAAGAAAGGCGCTCTGAAGAAGGCGCTGACGCGTCTGGATCCGGAACAGGGCTGCCCTTTGCATGGAAACTGCAAAGCTCTGTGTTGCTGCGCATCCTGCTCCCGTTGAACTGTCTCTCGGGCCGTCGCTCCTGCTGCTGCTGCTGAGGCTGTGCGCGCAGCATTCTCGCCTGGCGCCAGCGCAGCAGCAAAGAGACGTGGCGTTGTTGCCAGTGAGCGGCGCCGAGCAAACAACAGTCGCCGCCATGGCAGCAGCGAGGGGTAAGAACAACAGGAGCGCCTTCAACGTAGCGCAGCACAGCAGAGCGACAACGCTAACGGATGCAGCAGCAGCAGCCGCCAAGCTGGGAGCCTCTTCGGAGTCCTGGACATATTGCTTCAACCTGGAGGCCTCTTCGGAGTTCTGGCGATACTGTCCCCTATGACAAACGGCAGCGGTTTTGTTTCTACGTGAGGTACTCCCACGCATACTTCTGCAGTCCGCGGGAGCATACGCGTGGTGACTGAGATGTCTTGCTGCGGAAAATTGATCAAGATAATGCCGCTCCTCCTCCTCCTCTTCTTGTGCTCCAGCTTCGGACGGTGGTGCAGCAGAAAGTCTTGTTGCTACAGCTAGCCACGTGCTGCCGTTGATCCGAAGCTTCGCTGCTGCCCCAGACAGCTGCGTTCTCGCCGCTTCGGCTGCGACAGTCCTCCTTTCGGGAAACTTTGCTTTGGAAACTGCTGCGGCTGCTGCTGCTGCTGCCCCTACGTCGCACCTGCTGAGACTGCGGGGTGTGATGCTGGTACTGCTGCTGCTGTTGCGGTGCTGTGGCTGCCCTTACTTCGTAACTCCGTACAGGGATGCAGCCAGGGGCGTACTCCTGTTGCCGCGTGGCCAACGGCTTGGTGTTGTTAAGCCTGCGCAGGACGGCTCCTGCTTGACGCGCGCTGCGGGTGGCGCTGCTGGTGCTGCTGCTGGTCTTGCTGCGGCGATGTGGGCCCTTCTGGATCTGCGCCGCTGCGATGTACTGGACTGAACTATTGCTGCGGTCGAGGTACGGTTGTATTTTCCGACGAACGAGGAGCTGCTGCTGTTGCCTCTCGGTCTGTTGCTGCCGCTGGTGCTGCTGCTTTAGCTCCTGTGTTGCGGCTGCTGTTCATTGTCACTGCTGCTGCCCAATGACTGCCCCTGCTGCTGCCCAGTGACTGCCCCTGCTGCTGCCCAGTGACTGCCCCTGCTGCTGCGGCAGCTGTTGCCGTTGTGTGCGTGTGTGTGTGTGTGTGTGTGTGTGTGTGTGTGTGTGTGGTGG